>JAHBCN010013568.1:0-24231 GCA_019359885.1 Listronotus oregonensis | reverse complement strand
TCGCCTTCTCTAGTTTATTTTTTTTTCCCAAAAATTTAAAAAAAAGTAAAATAATATAATTTTGAAATGTGTGAAATAAATTTGTCAAGTAAGGTATATTTCCAGGTGATCCAGGTACGCAAAAGCCAACATCACAATGGGAAAAATTAGGTGTACGAGATTTTAAATCCCTCACTGTACCTTGCCAAACTTATGTATATTTCAGGACTTCAAAAAAATATCAAGTTTAGAAACTTGAAATTTACCCCAAAAGTTCGTTTATTTATTATAATATTGATGTTGTTTGCATTTGCACAATTTCAGTACACCCCTCGTATCTTGGGGTTATCTTAACCAAATCACACCGGGTTTTTTTGCGTTTTAAAGCTCTCTCATTTCTCTACTACCCTGACTACAGCTTGTCGATAAATACAGATTTAAACCAATAAATTTTAAGCAGTAAAAGTGAAACTTTTTCGTTTTTTCCCATTTTTCTTTTGCCTTTTTTTAATTTTGAAAGATATCTTAATTGGAGAGGAAAACAAATGGTTGCATCGTGTTCAGCGACCGCAAAAACATATAATTAGCCTATGATCGCGTTAATTTTTTACTGCATCTTCTCTTGATATCTCCTTAAACAAGCTCTGAAATAATAGTGGCCAAATTTTGCAAAAAACGGAGACTCGCACCGGGTAAACTTTTGAATTTCGCAACCAAACGTTGGATTTTAAGTTTTTAGACGTATTCTAACGTTTTAAGCAAGGGGCCCCCAAAAAAAATAAAGACATCGTCAAAATCGGGCCAGCATAATATATATATAAAAATATATATATATATATATATATATATATATATATATATATATATATATATATATATATATATATATATATATATATATATATATATAGTAAAATATATATTAAAAAAAGTTATAAAATGGTAAAACGTTATTTGTAAATAATAATTTAAATATTGACCACTGTTTTAAATTTAGCTTTATTGTTACATATATTTTTGTCTGTGATAATAACCGTAAATGTGATTTAAAAAAAAAATGTAGTGTGTATACAGGTGGTCTCCATATTTTAACTAATTTTATATTTCTATTATAGAACATTATATCTTGAAAAAGCCCCAAACATGAGGGCAAAACGTTGAAGTATGTTGTTTTAATTTCGTCAAGTAACCTATACCCAAGAATAAGAGTTAAAATATTATATATATATATATATATATATATATATATATAATATATATATATATATATATATATATATATATATATATATATATATATATATATATATATATATATATATATATATATATAGTATATATTTATATATATATATATATATATATATATATATATATATATATATATATATATATATATATATATATATATATATATATATATATATATATATATATATATATATATATATATATATATATATATATATATATATATATATATATATATATATATATATATATATGTGTGTTTTTAAACCCCTTATAAAACAATAACATTATTAAAATCAATAGTAATTTAAATATTAGTATAAATTCGTTAAATCAATTAATACCTTTTATGAAAAAGTCCCTTACAAATAACATTATAATATTTGAGTTTTAAATTATTTATTCCTGAATTGATGTTCCTTTTGGTTTTTTTTTAACTGTTGAAGATTTTATAATATAAGTCATAGGGACTTGCGTACAATAAGGCAAAACAATCAAATATAATTTTTAATTATACAATAGTTTTTTATTATACAATTTTGCCCTTCATATTATGACGATCATTATATTGAATACCGCTGATATGTAGCCAGCCAATTCCAAACCATTTAAATATTGTTTCTTCTACAAGCTGAAAAATAAGGTCGTTGTAATTTCTTAATAACTTAATATTTTACATATATTATATAAAACATGTTTTAATGACTTTCCGATAACTTGTAACTGCGTAAAAAAATAATTTTGCAAGAACAAAATTATTTGAATAATACTAAAATTTTGGACCTCCTTTGTCTTTATTGGTTAGTTTGTACTTAACGTTTCGGTTAGTGATGTATCTCCAACCGTTTTTAAGTCATAAATAATTTGATAACTATTAAATGAGAAGATTAAATATCTTTTAATGCAACTAAAATTTTGGACATTATTTATCTTTATTTGTTAATTGGTACAAACCGTTTCGGTAAGGGATGTATTTCCAACCATTTTTAAGTGATAACTAATTATCACAAGAAAACGGTTAAAGATAAGTCACTAGCCAAAATGCCGTAAACCAATAAACAAATAAAGACAATAAAATTCCAAGACTACAGTGTTATTGAAACCATAACATTGTTTAAAACTTTTAACTAAAAATCTTGTTTATATTATTGTCTTACAGTCATGGTCATCTTTGCAAAAAAGATGTACCAACACTCATGCTTTACTGTAAGACTTAATTTTGAAAATAACATGATAAAGGCTTCATATTCCTGTCCACGATCCAAAAACGTATTTTTTGCTTTTTTATCTGTATACTCTGTATCCCAAATCCGAACTTCTTGTTAAAAAATTGCAAAAAGAAATTAGTAGTCAAATTAATACAATTCAAAAAGTTAAAGATCAAGTTAAAGGAATGGAAGTTGAAACTAACACAATTAAAAAATTAAAAGATCAGCTAAATAATATTAAAGTTGAAACTAACACAATTAGGAAATTAAAGAATAAAGTAAATGAAATTAAATATGAAACAAACACGATAAAATAATTAAAAGATCAACTTACTGAAATTGAACATGAAACTAATGAATTAAAAAATTTAAAAGAACGATTTAGGGAAATCGAAATTAACACAATAAAGAAATTACAAGATAAAGTTGTCGAAATGGAAAATGATAGTAATACAATTATAAAACTGAAGGATGATATTGAAAGTAAAATTAATGAAATAAAAATTGAAATTATTGCTAATGAGATAAGCTCCAAAATTAATAAGTTAATAGATCAAAATAATATTCTTGAAGTTAAAACTAAGAAAATTGAGGTGAAGTTTAATACTTTTGAAACAGACATAAACAAAAATTTGGATACATTAGGTGATATGGGATTGTAAGGGATTTGTCGCTCTTTAGAAATAGTCTTATATCCGAAGGGCCCTCCTAAACCTTAAAGCCTACGACAAGGCTAAATACAAGAAAAAAACAATAAATTAGAAGTAATAATCAATCGCGTCACTGTTTAACTGGGCGGCACCTCACTTGACAACACCCACGGGTAATAATCTTTATTTGTTTTTTTTGTATTTTATATTTAATATTTAAAATTTGTTTTACCTTTGTGATGTAATTTTAATGTGCGTATTTAATATTTAGTAGACTTGAACAAATTTGTTTTCCCATGCCTTTCTGATGCCTTATGGGCTCTGCAAGTAATGAACTACTGTTTCCCGGGCTCTAAAATTGCTTCAGCACGCTCCTGATCCGAATTATACACGACCTTCACCTATCTGCAAACTGGATAAAAATTATTTAGTATCAAATTTATTATGTTGATAGAATTAAAGTAAGTGGACATTTACGCTCACACTTTTTTATATTTCTCCCAATAGGATCGGACTTCTAATGAATACGATACCACATTGGGAGAGAGTTTTTACATCTCCTCTTACTCGTATGGCTACCGGACACGAGCACAATATCTGTTCTGATGTGTTCTGGTGTCCCTGTCTCCTGGAGAGTATAACGAGCAGACGACTAGATCCGTCATGCCCTCCTCTCCCGGTCTAGTGACGTGGGTATAAAGCCAGGAAACCCTTGAACCAATATAGGCGGATCTGTGCGCCTTCTGTATGGATTCAGGGATTCCTTTCTAAGCACCTGTTTGTTCGGGTTGGATTAGCCCTTCCCCGGGAAACAGGCGCCGGTGACTTCAGGCGCACCTTTCGAAATGGATTTACCCGTTTCGGTCGGCTTTGTCTGCTTGTAACCTTGAGTGGCACCTCTCGAAAAGGATATGTCTGTTTCGGTCAGTGCACCTTTGTCACTTTTTTCCTATAAAAGCGGTTGTGTCCGCTTTCTGTTTGGAGCTAGGGAAGTAATAGTCCACCCCGCATTACCGCAGTAAGGCTAGATACTCTGAGAGGTCGCCCTGTATCTCAGAGGCACCGTTGGAGACACCTGTTTAAGGCACAGGATGTTATTCACTCATCAGCACGGTATGCAAACACCTTGAGTTAAGCCTTGTGTTCATCTTAGCTTCGGATCCCGTTCCATACGCTAACCAAAAGAGTTGCCGATAACCAGCAACTCTAGCGCATGTTTCAAAAGATCCTACTGGGCCCAACCACGACGACGACGTGTGTACACAGCGGCTAGGAATATAGTACGTAAACAAATGTATTGCAAATCGGTTGCCTAATAAATTATAGTCAAGGCTATGGTTATTTCAAAAAAAAAAAAAGTTTAGATACTCCCAGTATATTATCAATTCTTATTTTTTTTTATTCTACACAGTAACACTTTTTTTAAAATTTTATTAATTAGGCCTATGGAAATTTAAAAATTAAAAATTAACGAAATTAGTAAATTTTTATTTATAAAATTGATGAACAAAAAATAGTGGTCTATCAGTACTGTCATGTAGAATAACAAAATAAGAATTATTATCATACAAGAAGTATTTTTCTTTTTATTTAGTTTTTTAATTATTCATAGCCTTGACGATAATTTTTAGGGTAGCCATTCACAATACATTTGTTTGTTTGTCGCGTCTAAAGGTTAATGCCCACATAGCAGTGCCGCAACCGCGCGTCGGTCGCTGTGAATGCTGCTCCTAAAGTTTTCAAATATCTCAATGTACCAGTTTCCACATAAGCAGTGCGGCGCAGCAGCAGCATGGCGCGTCAATAATCCAACGCCTCCGAGAGCGTTGTATGCTGCTGTTGGGTGACGTGGCGTCGCTGCGCTGACAAGTTGGAATTGGAAGCAGCAAACACTGCTCCAGATTTTTGTTGTTTGGCAGATCTCGCCGCCACAATTCGGTCATTATTTAACGGTGAGAGAAAGGAAGCATGTCTCAATCGTTTCGTGTTCGTAGCGATACTTTGTTTATTTATACTTTGTTAGTTGATACACTTTGCAGCAACTTTGTGAAATAAAATTCTCTGAGAAATTTTAAATAAAAAAGATATCCATTATTGATCAAATTTTATGGACCATCCCGTATATGTCGTTATATTTCAAAATATCGAAACTACGTTACTTACTAACGTCCAAGTACAATATTAATACATAATTACCTTAAAAACACTGTCAGCTTCTCACGAATTCCAATACATGCTCTCCATTTGGTGTCCTGTAACATAAAATGTGATAAAACAATTTCTACGAGCTCGCTAAATTTTTGTCGTGACATTCTCATATACTTATAAAATTTTACTTCATCTTCCTCTAGTCTTTCCGTAAGTAAAAGGAACTGGCCTTCTTCAAGCCGGTGTTTTCACAAATATTTCCAATATTTTCGTTTCTTTCTTTTCTTCATTCTAAATATAGTTTACATTGTTATAAAATTCGACATCATTCATTGTAAATATAAGTTTCATTTTATAAAATATTAAGTGTGCTATATTTTTGGAAAGGTAATTTAAAGTTATTTTCAATTATTCAAAAATATACAGCGTGTCCCACATAAAACATCGATTTTTCTGTTAATAACTATTAAACTATTAATTGTAAAAAAATATATTTACACCATTAAATTCTACGTAAAAAGTTGCTTTAGAAATGTTTTTACAGAAACTCAAAATTTTCCATAGCAAAAAAGTTACAGCGATTTTTAAAAAATGCACTTTTTTGAAAAACACCCTGTAACTCAGAAGTGGTAACATATATCGATGTGCGGTTTTTACCGTTATGTTATTGACGAAAATTGAGCTCCAGACACCGACATTAATTTTCATCTATCTCCTTTAAAAATGGGAGTTTTCCTTTAAAAGTGCCCAATTTGGCCCACCCTGTACATTCATCGGTAAAACAAATATTTTTTAAAAAATTCCTATCGTTATTTGCTCTTTTCATCATTTCAAAACAAAATGCCATTTTTCGCTCTTCATCTCCTTCCTGTAGCTCTTGATGTTTTTCGAATTTATGCGAAAAATATTTGTGTTTTTTTTTGAAGTGCGCAATACCGTTGTATAATGTTTATTTACCTCTGGCCCAAGAACCCTCGTACTAACCATTTTGTTTTCCTCCACACTCAGTAGAATATTAGGATCTTTGTTTTCTCTTTCTTCGGCCCTATTTTCGTTATTCTAAGTTAAACATTTACACACACAATACATTACAATTATTTATTACGCTACCTTTAGACTCGAACTTACTGACAATACGTTTAATATTTGAAATGGACTGAATGGGCTTGGTGGGGAAATAAACTGAAAACATTTCAGATACCGCTCTAAAACTGTTAATGCCACTTAAATACGGATACTTTTTCGTCGGTTAAATAATTTATATATTTTTTTTTAAATACCGACTGTCACTGATTTATTGACACTTTTCCTCATGTCAGGAACAATATTTATTTTACTGGTGCCTGTTTGGTTTTACCTGAACCAAAAATTTGGTAATTTTGCAATTACATTAAATTGAATAATTCAAGATTCACTTATTAAAATTTTTTGAAACTTGGCACAAGGGCTTGTCAGATTGGTCTTTTCAAAAAGTTATCGTACGCTTTTTCTGTAAAATGTACAGGGGAGCCAATAATTGATCCCCTTAAAATTTACATGGGATTTCCTATGTCCCGCTCGGCGACGCACCACCCGAAATAGGATTGCCATAAAATTTCTTTTGGGAAAAGTATGGAAATTTTATTAAAGGACAATATTTTACAACATAATATTAATCTATTAAAATCTGGCCTAAATAAACAAATATTATATAGGTCAGATTTAAGCATAATTTAAAAGTTATAATAAACAGATCAACTCCACATTTTATGTTTGGTTATTATCATTTTATTCTATTTCTTTTTAACCATTAATTTTTAAAGGTTAAACATATTTAAGGTATTTTAGTAAATTTAGTAAAATATCCCATGTGATGCCAATTGTGTTAGAAGGTATGCATGTAAATAAAGTTAAAACTTTGGTGGTATATTGCGGGCATTCAAGTTTTAATACCCTATAATTTAAATTGATTGTAGCCTGACACGCAACGTTTAAAAAAGAGTGTTGGAAATTATAATAAATGGGGGTTTCAAATTCGATCGCATTTAATTTTTATGGGTAAAGATAAATGAAAAACTAAAAATAGTTTAGCCAGGTTAAATCCTAAAATAAGTTTTTATGGTTCGTGTCAATATTTTTTTTTCTTTAACAGAAGAACAGACATAAGTTGGTCAGTTATTTTTTTTCAACATATATAATATTTACTATTTTTTTTTAATCCTGTAATGCATACCTTACCAATATCTGCCTTTAAGTAAAGAAAGATCTAAAAATCCCTTTTTTGTAACCCATTTTTTCTTTAGTTGTTTTGTTTCATCTTGGTGCAGTCCACGAAGGCTAAGGCCTAAGTACTAACGTACTGGGTGTCTAAAAAAGTGTGGTAATAGGGAGTTTATTCACACGAGACTTAAATATTTGGAGATTTGGCGGAAAACGAAAAACTTTTGCGGGCAGCAGGTTTCATAGTCTAGACACTGTAGGAATAAAGGAACGAACAAAGAGGGGACTCTCAAGTTGGACTGTAAAAGGATGCATAAAAGTGGCACTACGTGTTGGTCTGTTGGGAGCTGCCAAAGGAGGAATTATACTGGCCAACTCTTTGAAGCAGAAGCCGTGAAAATACCTATAAAAAGGACAAATCCCCTACAACTCGTCGGTGGGTAAGAGAAGAAAGCTTTTCTTCAAGTGTGGGATCATTAATAAGACGAACAGCTCTTCTCTGGATGGATTCAAGAATGCCAAGTATTGTAGAAATGCCATTCCCCAGACGTCAAAACAATATTTTAGAAAGGGTTTGATCCGGGATACATACAGACTATACAGATTAGAAGAAAAGAAATTCTTTCTCGCTCGAAAAAGAAATCCAAGCTTTTTTAAAGCTGCTGAGGCTATGGATGTAACGTGTTTGTGCCAGTTAAGGTTATTCTTAAAAGTAACACCGACAAGATCAAACGATCCTTTGTTCTGCAGGCCGCTCATATGTAACGAATGTGCATTGTCGAACTTTTTTCGCGATAGCGAACATGAGTGTGTTTTGGAGGCATTAAAATGGACAATATTTTTGTCGCCCCAATTTAAGATTACTTTAAGGTCTTGTGAAAGAAATTTTAAGTGAGTTTTCTATTTTATTTTAAATATTTAAATAAATAAAAAATTACTGAACCCATTGATTTACAATTGGTAGTACAATAAAGAAAGAATATTAAAAAATATTTGGATTTCCGTTTACCAAAAATTAATTTATTTTCTTCTACAAAAAATATTATTTAAGAAAAATTAAAATACAAGACTTTTTTTTTTAATCAAGTTTACATGAAAATAGTTTTAAAATTAAATTTTCTTTCGTTCATAAAGTCGCGAGAAGCAATTATGATTATTTTGTTAACATGTTTTAGACAATGACAAAAAAGAAATTGTTTCCTAGCACAACGAAAAATTAAATGTGTGCTTCTAAAACTTTATTGATAATAGGTACAGTCGAGCAAAGTAATTGAAACAATCCTTTGTTTTGCCTTTGGATGAATCTTCTATAGCTAGTTTTAAACCATATGGAAAATAGTTTTTGGGACAACTTAGGAATATAAAACAATATTCAACATAGTCTATTTTTTTTTTCTGTAAATAAAACTCGCACTTGCGAAAACAAAGTACAATACGAGGTGGGCCAATGAAAACGAAACAAGGCCGATTTCTCATTTCTATGGTTAGTAGGAAAAAATCGCTCGGACCCGTCGATTTTTATTTCGAGGGAGACACATTTTGTGCTTATTTTAACCCTGTCACTTCAATCCCCTAGAGGGAGTGAGATTCAATCCTGAATAATTCTTAAAAGGAATAGGGGATCGATTGATACCTCATTTTAAAGATGATCGAATCCTCTTTTCAATGCTTCCTAGTTTTTTGAATTTAATGCAGTAGTTTTCGAGAAAATAATTTTGAATTTAATAACAAGTCAACATTGAAAAAATAATTTTTTTATCATCTTTAAATTTTTTAATGGCCATTTTTTGGGGAAAAAGTCATTCTTTCTAAGCACAGCTTTCAGTTTTTGGTAAGGGTAACCCTACGAAGGGGGATGATTTTAAATAACGAAAACATTTACATTCAAAACTTTTCTTCTATTTTACTTACTTACTTTTTAATTTTACAAGTGTTCAAAATGGTTTTGCAGGTTTTGTTCAAAACAGTTTCGGACGTTCTGAAGAATTTCAGGTGTAATGTTCCGACATTCATCAATGATTCGTTGACGTAAATCATTTAGAGATTCTAGTTGAGTTTTATAAATTTTGCTTTTTAAGTTACCCCACAGGAAAAAAATTAACAGGCTTAAATCTGGTGACCTTGCAGGCCACTCCACTGGTCCTCTTCGTCCGATCCATCTGCCAGGAAACGTTTCATTCAAATACTGACGAACAGCAAAAGCATAGTGGGGAGGTGCCCCATCTTGTTGAAATGTCAACTCATTCGCATTGTAACGGTCATCATGTTCAACAATTTCTTTGGGATTGACAGTATCTTCTAACAATTGCTAGTCCATTTGTCTTGTTAGATTTCCTGTTAAAAAAAAAGGACCAACAACACAATTGCCATAAATTCCAGCCCAGACGTTTAATTTTTTAGAATGTTGAGTGTAAACTTCATGGAATAAGTGCGGGTTTTCGTCAGATCAATACCGACAATTATGACGATTAACAGTCCCGTTTACAAAAAACGAACACTCATCTGAGAAACAAATGTTGAACAACAAGTTCGGGTTATTTATTATCCGTTCACTAATTCGCACGCAAAATTCTAGTTATCTTCATTTAATTCTTGCGCAAAATGGATTTTATACGGGTGGAATTTATGGGATTTCAAAGATCTTCGAATGCTCGTACGGCATATGCCAGAAACTGTAGGTAATTGTCTGGTACTTAACGTAGGATCGATATTGACGTGGCCCAAAACATCAATTTGCATTGCTTCGTTTCTCACTATTCGATTAGGAGCGATTCGTTTTTGATTTTCCACAGATCCCTTAACTTGGCTACTAGTTCAATAACGTTCAATTTCCGCTTGACATGCTTATCTGGATTTAGTTCATTAAATAAATCTGCTGTACTATTAGCGCACCTACCGTTTTCATAATAAAGTTCAATTATCGATACTCTTTCCGCCGTTGAGTAAACCATTTAGAGCATAAAAAAAGAGTATAAGCCGAAATAATCACCGACAAAATCCTGCGAGATACTAAATTTACATAAATTGAAGGTAAAGAAGTTCCAAAAAAAGATAAAAAACTAACTGCATTATTTATAATTTTTTACAGAAGCATCAAATTCTGTAGCAGAAATAACTGCTAACCTTGGACTGATAATATTCTAAACAAGACACTGACAATACTTTTATAATTTTAAAGCGTAAGTAAGAAGTATCCGCATTTTATTGAGTGATAAAATACTAAATAAAAAATAGAACTAAAAGTGAAAAAGCGTTACTTTTGATTTAGGTAAATTGTGTTTATATAACGTATTTTCTTGGAAACTTCTGCACCAAATTCAAAAAAACTAGGAAGCGTTGAAAAGAGGATTCGATTATCTTTAAAATGAGGTATCAGTCGACCCCCTTTCCCATTTAAGACTTTAGGAGTAAAGCTCACCCCCAGGGGGTTGAAGTAACAGGGTTAAAAATAAGCGCAAAATGTGTCCCCCTAGAAATAAAAATCGACAGGTCCGAGTGATTTTTTCCTACCAACCATAGATATGAGAAATCGGCCTTGTATCGTTTTCATTGGCCCACCCTGTAAATTGCTTAATATGATTTATCGTACAATAAAACTAATAAAAAAAGATTAAAGTATTTGTAGGTTTATAACGGAAAAATGATAGGTCTAATATGGATAAATATATCTGGGGCAAGTGCCCAGTAAGAGGAAGTGAAAAATAAAAGAAAAGTTCTTTAATTAATTTGTAAATCCAATTTTCTCATGCCCTGTAGGCATGTTGGTCAAAAGCAATGTAACAAACAAGGGTATTGATAGGGGTAGGATCATTAATTGTCAATTAATGCTCAAGTTAGTAACATTTGGTTTTTGGCGATCGTTTTGTTATTAAATATTATAAACAATTGTTTCGGGATGTATGTCAGTTTTAGGTAACCAAATTGACAAAGGTCATTGTAGGTATTTAGATTTGTGTTTATTTAGCCCATACTAGATTCATTTAATAATAAAAAATCTAGCAATAATGAGGTCCAAAAAAGGATAATCTTGTATACGTTAATATTATTTTTCTACGACTGTTTAATAATATGCTTATTATTAACTAATTTTAAATAGATAATAACACTTATTACCTACCAGTAAGTAATGATCCATTACTCACGGGTTATTACTCACTGGTTCGATGACCTCTACATAGTAGCATCAAACGCACGTATACACGTCTTTAAGAGTCAATAAGCACTGTCTAACATATCTAAGTTTCAAAAAGTCGACCTTTAATAATTGTTAATATCGAAAAAAATAAGAATTATAAACAAATTTCATTTATCTGAAAAAAAAATTATCTTTCACAATCCTGTAACCTTAGAAGATAGTGTATAAAAATGATAGTGTGCTTTGCCTGACAGAAAAATTGCTGGTTGACATCTGTTTTCACGGTACTATGACAACCAATGTTATTCACCACTGACGCCATATTTGGATTTATAGAATATATTAAAAGTTTTCGTTCGTTCAATAAATACCTAGGAAATTTCCTGTAAGGATAATGGCTAAAACCAGTTACGATGAAATGGAAACTGGCACCCACCCGAAATTACAGAAGCAGCGAACACGGCGTGCTACAATTTTTACCAGAAAAATCAAGAAGCATAACGAAGCCGTTTATAATTTGTTTATGAACTGGAAAAAAAAACCAAAACGCCAATTTATTTTCCGAAAACGTCGTCTTGGTTTATTTGAAGAACTTTCCCATCAATATAAGTCTTCTTCCTTATGGCACACTATTCTATGTTGAGAAGCACCCTAAGATTAAAACATAATGTTCAAATAAAAAAGTATTCGAAACTTAGAGCTTTTTTGAAAAGAAAGTCGGCGGGATACCATGCAAAAAAAGCAAAAACATTTACTAAGGAAATCCATAGATTTATCGATGAGGCACCAGATAAAGATCATCTTGTAACTAAGGTAACAATTTAAAAATACAAAGCATCTACCCTTCTTTTAATTATGTTTTTTTTTCCTGAAATTGAAGGTTGCATTAATTATGGGGATTGCCGGCGCTTGCCGTAGTACTGAGTTGTGTCAAATGAACATCATCGACATAAAGAATCTGAAATCAGCAATTTTAGTGAACATACCAAACACAAAAACTAAAATATCCAGAAAATTTACTGTCACTGATAAATACTACGAGGTATGCAAAAAATATATTAATATTCGACCAAAAATTCTTTCCTGTCCAACTTCATTTTTCTAAATTATAAACAAGGTAAATGTACGATCCAATCTATTGAAATTAACAAATTTGGATAGATCAGAAAAAAAGTTACTATTTTTTTAAATCTACCAAATCCAGAACTATATACCGGCCATACGTTAAGAAGGTCGTCCGCCACTCTTCTGGTAGATGGTGTAATTATTAATTAATACCACTCCAACTTTAAATTTTACAAATTGTTCCAATATCACTATAAATATTTTTAAAGAAACGTTAGTAATTAATAATTTTGTGTAATAATAACCATACTGTGTTCTAATAAATAAGTTTGAATAAAATAGAATTTTATTATGCAAAGTTTGGCGGGTAAATAAAAAATCACCAATAAAGAAAATTTTAAAAATATTTATATCTTAGTTCTCTATCACGAGGTTGGTAATTAAGATAAAATTGTAAAATAAATTAAAAAGAACTTGGATAGGTAGATTTTTTCCTTTCTCTCATGAGTACATTAATGGGAAGTTCCGAAAAATTTAATTAAAATGCATCTATTATAAATCATTAAAAAGGTAATTTGAACAGCTATGTAACTCACTGTATAAAGAATAAGTCGCAGAAAAAGTATAGTATACTACTCGCATGTAATAGCTATTACTCACTCTGATAAATTACGTCACTCGCCATCGGCTCTCGCCTCGCGCAAACTTAATCATCGTGAGTAAAAGCTCTAATTACATGCTCATTGAATAATATACTATTATAATTAAAAGCCACCGAAAAAAATCGTTTTGTTTTTAAAACTGTAAATTTAATTTCTTTTTTAAAGGCGTTCTTTTTAAAAGGTGCCTTTTTTATTTATAATATAATTTTGTTTTTAATTTTCAGATATTTTTTTTGTAAAAAGTAGCAGAACTATAGGACTACAAACTTAAATAAATTATTAAAAAACATAGCAATAAATAAAAATATTATTTTCTTCAGTGGCAATCAATTACTATTTTATTTCCTACTAAATTACACTTTCAAGAAAAAATGTGTATTGGCTGTAAAGATTGCTAATGCTATTAAGAAGGTTGGTATTATAAGATTAAGATAAATCAATCAAAATAAAGACGTTACAGAAACAGACGTTATTAGAAATCAGTCTCTACGGCATGGTTCGGCTTATCACTGCGAAGGTAGTTTAATTATTTCAGCGTAATAAAGCTTCTACAGTGTGTCTTTAGTATTAACAGGACATTCAAGAGACGTTTATCTCGACGTCACATAGTGATCAAGACTCCACCAGAAAAAAAAAATATCTTAACAGTAACCTCGAATTCTTGGTACCAAATTACTGGACTGATTCTACCCAAAGTTAGTAAATTAGTTCAGGTTTATCTAGGGAATACCGGTAACAATTTTTTTTTCAGCGACGCTGTCTGGTGTGAGGTTATTATATTGTTGACATCTCTACACTACCAGAAACAATTTGTGTGACACTTAACAAAATCTGACGCTGTCAAACTGAAATTGTCAAAAATTGAGCATTTGTGGAAATAAATATAGAGAACGAAAAAGGGTAAAATTTTACTTTACGGACACCACGCCGATTTTCATGAATTTTTGCTTACAGGGGTTTTTTGGGGCGCTGATCACGAATCTAAAATTATTTTTTTCCGGCAACCTCTGGTTTTTGAGTTATGATGCCTCCAAATGGACTAACCTCAAAATGAACATTTTTCCAAAATTCCTCCTTCTTGAAACTAATTACCACCAAAATGGAACATACACTGATTGGGCACTTATATATTAAACGAATACACTAAAATTTACAAAAGTTTATTGCTTATTTTTAGTAAAAAACACCTCAAATAAATCCAGTTTTTTATATCTTGACAACTAAATTATAATTAGGCAACCAGTTATACATCACATATCTTCTTACAAGGTACAGAAAAGTGGATTTATTTAAGATAATTTTTACTTAAAATAGACAATAAATTATTGTAAATTTCAATGTATTTGTTTAATATATAAGTGCCTAATTAGTGTATGTTCCCATTTGTTGGTAATCAGTTTCAAGAAGGGAGAATTTTGAGGTTAGTTCACTTGGAGGCCTTATAACTCAAAAACCAGAGGTTGCCGGAGAAAACTAATTTTAGATTCGTGATCAGCGCCCCAAAAAACCCCCGTATGCAAAAATTCATGAAAATCGGCGTGGTGTCCGTAAAGTAAAATTTTACCCGAAAAAGCAGCTGAGGAGGCAATAAATCAGTTGTTGCCAACGAAATCAAAGAAAATTTACGAGAAGCAGTCGCAATGTTAAAAACATTACGGAAGAAAAGGTGCTGTTGGCTTATTTCTTAGAGAAATCGACCAAGTTGAAAGCTTTCTCGCTGTGAAGCCGGTATTCAGTGCTAAAAGCAACAATAATCAAAGAAACTGACGTTAACATTGGCCCGCACTGCAAATTGATTGCATTTTTAAAGAGGTAAAATGATGGCCATAAACCGAAAAAATCAAAGGTTCTGGATTTGGATCAAGAAAAATAATTCTTAGTGACAGCACCTGGTTGAGGAATTTCTGGCATACAAGGTAAATTGATACCTAATGTTTTTTAATATTTTCTTTTCTTGATGTCCCAGCTGCACTGTAGTCTATAGACTAATTTTACTTGTTTTGTTACAGGTGGCGCTTATTATGGGTTTGTCAGAGGTATGTCGGGGCAAGGAGCTGTGTGAATTGAATTTCGATGACATTGAAATCATGGCGAGTTTTTGTTGGTAAACGTTCAAAACACAAAAAACCAAAAAGATCAGTCGTTTATGATAAAAAGGACAAATAAAAACTTTACTCATGTAGTGGGAGTGATCAGAAAATATATTGCTTTAAAACCACACAGCCAATGGGTAAAAACAGTTTTAGTCAGCTTCTTAATAAAACCGCCAAATTTTTAAAGTTATCAGATCCAACCATGTATACTGGCCACTGCTTTCGCAGGACATCGGCTTCCTTGTTAGCAGATTCGGGGGCAAACCTAGATTAACTAAAAAGACATGGTTGGTGAAAAAGCACTGGGGTTGCGGCAAGATATGTCGAAAATTCACTTTCTCAAAAGAAAACTGTCTCCAACCAGATTTTTTTAAGTACTTTTCCGAAGTTGTAGTGCCCTCTTGTTCTTCCCAAGACCCACAAAAGCATCAATAACGTTTGTTAAAAGCATTGTACAGCATTAAGAAAGGTTGGACCGTCATCCACCTCTTATTAATTTAAGTAATTGTACAAATGTACATTTTAACGTCAATGTTAATAAAAAACTAATGTTTTTAGATTTAATCAAAAATTTTGCATCCTACATCTACAATATACCTTTTAATTTTCAATAACACTTATTTGTAGGGATAAAATTTATATTAAATCCCTCCGGGTTTATTTTTTTTTATCCCTCAAGGATTTAAATTGCCATTTTAGTCCCTAAAAAGAGGGATTAAAACTACCCATTTAATCTTTAAAGTGCATAAAATATATATTTTACTTTGCTTATTACTATTTCGTTGCTCCGTGTTCGAATTAATTCTACTTAAAAATACATTTTTAATGTAATAATTTAAATAATAAATACATAAATTAACTAATAAATAATTTGTTATTCCTAGCTGCTTAAGTCACCATAAATTTAAAAGCATTATAATTTAAGATACTGTAATTTATTGCGATGCCAAACCTCAGATTTCATCTACAAGCCTTAAAAATTAATCAGGATTCCCGTTGCATCTTTCTGGAGGGTTAATAATTTACATTTACTGCTACTGGGGGCGTAACCTTGTCTTTCCGTATTGCACCACCCTATTTGTTGACCCATTAGGTTTACAATGAAGCACTAAATGTATGTCTGCAGCGGGCGTTGCTTGATCAAATTTCTGGGGATGACAAACTGTTGTGGATTACTAAGAGCAGGAAAAAGAATGGTATCGTAAATTTTATTACAAAGTCACATAAGTTATACGATTTTATTTGTGTATAGTGAATAGAACACTAAAAATAAATAAAACTATTATATTTTATGGTGGCAAATTTATTTAATATTTTAAACCCTTTTTACCACGAAAAAAATAATATAAAACCCATATGCATATTTGTATAATAACTTTATATTATTCTTGGTAATAAATATGTTCATTAATGCAGTGGTTAAAAAAAAACAAATAGAGGAACGTTTACCCGTATGTAAGATCCAACATTCTGTGTAGTAAAGTTCCTTATTGAAAATTTTATATTTATTAAATGATTTTCCACTAAGCATGTTGATCAAATTTTCATTTTTAAATATTATGTATTTCACTCTAATAGTTAAAATTTTCTTGTTTATAATCGTACAAAGCCGTAAATGGTTTAACAATTACCTATTTTGCCACAATCTGCGTACTAAAATATATTATTTTTATCAGTCTTTTAGACCTTAAACAAATCTCCCAGTGCTTTGAATATTACTGCTAATATTATAATCCCTATAGGAAAATTTTTTAAAAATTCTTGCTAGCCCAACTATTTCTTAAATATCAGCAAATTTGTATGATTAATCCATGGGGTAAAAATAGGTTTATTTAATAGTAACAGACCTAAGAAAAATTATAAAGTGAATTTAAAAAAATAAATAAATAAAAATAAAAAACCCCTATCAACTTGCCTGGTAGGCGAGTATTGGGAACAGCTCCTAGGGTTTTAATAAAAATTAGTAAATTGTCTTGGAAAAGAATTGTTTATTTTAAAAGTCGAGTAATTAAATTAACCTGTTTTTTCCTTGGAACCGTCTTAATTTACTACCGGAGGCAGCGCAACATCCTGGGCTTTTTGTGCCTAATTTCCCATTTTCATTTATACCAATCCTCCCACTAGTCTTGTTGCTTCCACTAGTCTGTATAACCTGAAAACTGGTTGGTTGATATATACATGTGGGCCTATTTTTGGTTGCCCAAATAATGCAAGGATATGGTGGGCTGCTTCTTTCCCCTCGTCGCACATTCTGCAACTTGGATCTCCATGTACCCATGTGTTGTATGGGTATCGTGCCCTGTTAGCAGCCCTACTGTTATGCGATGTTTTTTTCTACTTTGTTTAAGTAGTTCTTCTTTTGATCATTTAGATGGGCCCTTTATAAAGCCTTATCCATGTCTTATTCTACTGATGCTGTATTTCTCGTGTTTGTTTCGCATCCATTTCCTGGTTTGCCATCGTGCTGTGGTTTTGCTCACTCCAAGAGCAGGTTCTTGTCCAAAGTATGAAGTGGATGATCTCTCTCTCATCCATTTTCATTGCCTTCTATTTCTGAATGTCCCATATATCCGCAGGAGAAAAATAACCTGTTAAACATGAGTTTTTTAAATCACCTATTAAGGCAAAACGGACAATTTTAATATTTTTTTGACCTAGTAGAAGACGCATCGCAGCATCTGTGGTTCCACTTGAAACACCCTTTATACTGATATGGTTCCCCTGAATTTTCTAAACATCGTTAAAAAACGAACGGATAACGTCATTGTCATCATCAGTGTCATCTAAAGGATGGTTGGTGATTTTTCTGATTTTTTTTTGTTTTCTGTTGAAGCTTCACTTTATTATTCACTGGTCAAAACTTCCTGCGATTTCTCCGTGTCATGGGTTTCTAGCTACTTTTAGTATGATGATGATGATGGGAAGGCTTGTATGATAGTAGCTGCTATCATACAAGATTCCCCATCAATTTAGCGACCTTAATCTGGGTGAAAACCTAATCAATATTTGAGCTTAATTTCTTGGCCCTAAAAGGACTTAAATGGTTTCATAGATTCCACATCCAGTGGTCGCATTCGGTGTTTGTTTCGCATCCATTCCCTGGTTTCCATCGTGCTGTGGTTTTGGTCACTCCAAGAGCAGGTTCTTGTCCAAAGTATGAAGTGGATGATCTCTCTCTCTCATCCATTTTCATTGCCTTCTATTCCTGAATGTCCCATATATCCGCAGGAGAAAAATAACCTGTTAACCAAGAGTTTTTTAAATCACCTATTAAGGCAAAACGGACAATTTTAATATTTTTTTGACCTAGTAGAAGACGCATCGCAGCATCTGTAGTTTCACTTGAAACACCCCTTTATACTGATATGGTTCCCCTGAATTTTCTAAAAATCGTTAAAAAAAAGAACGGATAACGTCATTGTCATCATTAGTGTCATCTACAGGATGGTTGGTGATTTTTCTGATTTTTTTTTTTTTGTTTTCTGTTGAAGCTTCAATTTCTGTAATTCACTGGTCAAAACTTTCTGCGATTTTTCTGTGTCACGAGTTTCTAGCTACTTTTAGTATGATGATGATGGGAAGGCTTGTATGATAGTACTGCTCTCATATAGATCCCATAATTTAGCGACCTTAATCTGGGTGAAAACCTAATCAATTTTGAGCTTAATTTCTTGGCCCTAAAAGGCCTTAATGGTCTTCATAGATTCCACATCCAGTAGTCGCATTCGGTGTTTGTTTCGCATCCATTCCCTGGTTTCCATCGTGCTGTGGTTTTGGTCACTCCAAGAGCAGGTTCTTGTCCAAAGTATGAAGTGGATGATCTCTCTCTCATCCATTTTCATTGCCTTCTATTACTGAATGTCCCACATATCCGCAGGAGAAAAATAACCTGTTAAACATGAGTTCTTTAAAACCATCATTTATTAAGGCAAAACGAGCAATTTTAATATTTTTTGACCTAGTAGAAGACGCATCGCAGCATCTGTGGTTCCACTTTAAACAACCCTTTATACTGATATGGTTCCCCTGAATTTTCTTAAAATCGTTAAAAAAATGAACGAATAACGTCATTGACATCATCAGTGTCATCTAAATGATGGTTCGTGATTTTTCTGATTTTTTTTTCCGTTAAAGCTTCAATTTCTGCAATTCACTGGTCAAAACTTTCTGCGATTTCTCTGTGTCACGGGTTTCTAGCTACTTTTAGTTTAGTATGATGATGATGGGAAGGCTTGTATGATAGTAGCCGCTCTCATATAAGATTCCCCATCAATTCAGCGACCTTAATCTGGGTGAAAACCTAATTAATATTTGAGCTTAATTTCTTGGCCCTAAAAGGCCTTAAATGGTTTCACAGATTCCACATCCATTGGTCGCATTCGGTAGGTGTTGTGAAAAGGCAAACTAAAGATGGATATAAAGGTTTTGCAAGCAAACGCAATGACTTTCAGGTTTCAAGTGTGTAAAAGTGAATCTTTATATGGAGAGTAAAAAAATGCAATTGCTTTGGGGATGTATTTTGCTATATTTTTGGAAAGAAGGCAACCAACCATTAATAATTTTAAAGGACTAGGGGAGAACCTAGTCATTAAAAAATATTAAAAAATTAATAAATTAATGGTAAATAAATACTAAATTTTTAACAAAACTATTATGTATTAAAAACATTATATTAAATAATAAAATTTATACAGAAAGTACTTAAAAATACTATGTTCAGGTTCTCGATGTCTTTTTTCCATATTTTTTTTCTCCAGAAATAACTATTTTCTTCTTTAAGATAAATACAAGTGTGTAGTATTAATAATAGGGTAATTTTATTTTAAAACGAATAGTAGAATAATATACCAGGTGTCTCATTTAAAAAAAAGTAACTTGGCATTATATCCTTTAATCTGTAGCCGATAAAAAATAATTGTCTTTTCTAATATTTTACATCAAACAATAGGGATTGCATTTAGCCCTTCTTCGCCTTTATTATTATTTCTAGGTCTTTCTGTATGACCATTAGACCATAAGTAGGGTGAATAACTTTAAAAGTTCATACCAATAACAAAGGTAATAAAAAAATTAATAAAAAAATTAAATAAAAAAGGCCCAAAGAAGAGGAAAAACGAACCAATCAGTAAAACGAAGAGCTTAAGAAAACGTAACCCCTTTTATTCGTAGTACCCTTATTACTCTCAGAAAATGGCTTTGAATGCGATATTAGAATTTCTTGTTTGTTTTTAGATTGTTGGACGATAATATCAAATAGTTTGCTGAAATTTAATGCATTGTTAAGAAATATCTGTCCTAGCCAAGCAAAAAAACCAAAAGTCGTCAAATTTCTGTAAATATTTTTTACAAAATCTAATCTAGATAGCCATTTTATCAGCTGATTCACCGAACTGCAACATTGTGTTCACCGTTTATCGTACAGTCACGCGCAAGCCCAGTCAAATAAACCACGGTGTTCAATTTGACTAGGCTTGCTCGTGACCACACAATAAGTGGCATTTTGCTGGGTTGGAACACACTTTATAATGTTCCCTAACGCTACTGTCTCGACGTGGAAAGTGTACAGGATGTCCGTATAAGGATAGCGAGCGGCCCAGAGGTTCGGGGAAAAATCTTATAAGTAAAATGGGCAGGAGAAATGGCTGAAAATCATTTTAAAGTTCGTAGTTCGACCACCAAGTGGCTTAACTGCTAGGAAGAAACATGAAATTTACGCTATCTCGAAAAGTTGCACAATGAGCTATAATATTGAAATCATCATCTAGTAGCTTGGCTGATTGCGCATTATTTTGCTTTGTGGCATTTTTTCGTATCTGACATAATATGGGAGGGAAAAGCTAATATATTGTTTATTATTTACATAATAATATCTCCGGAACCATTTATCCGATTTGAATTTTTGTTTTTAAACTTGTTTAAAAGATTATTCTATGGTCTTTTAATAGATAATTTTTGTTGAAACGTTAACACATAAACCAGAGGCATTATTTGCAGAGATCACACATTTTCGTGATTTTTGGAAAAAAATTAAACAGAACGGTACTATTTTCTTGGCACATTTTTATCCATCATAAAATTAGCTATTTTTTTTATTATAATTTTTATTATTATAGAAAAAAGTGTTAAAAAGTTAAGTACCTCAATCGGATCAAGTTACCATAGTGAAAAACCAACGCATAGCTATGGTTACTGCCGTAATATAAATTAGGATTCAACTTGTATTTTCCCTTAGAACAATATTATTAACACTTCGAGCTTTGCTTCACACTTTATCCAAGCTTACGACTTGTTTAAAACTAGATTTAAGGCGTGTTTAAAGGCCAACGAAACTAAAACAATATTAACATTAAAACAAAAGAACCACAGAAAAATTTGAATCACTCAATGTTTAGTCACGGACAGCTCACAAATGTTTTAAATGTTTTCCATTGTTTTTAATGCATTTATTCAATTTAATTTTTGGTGGAAAATCCCTGACTGCTTCAATTTCAGCTTAATCCTCTTATTGCATTTCGAATTATTTTCATCATATTTTCCCTGGTTGTTGGTTTCTTTTTAAAAACCAGGTCTTCTGGACTACCCTATAGGTAAAAATCTAAACAAGTTAGATCCGCTGAACGCGCTAGCCAGGGCAATAGACTTCCCCTACTAATATCCCTATTTGGATATTGCTCGTCTAAATGCTGACGTACGTTATGGTTATTATGCGCCAGACAACCATCAAGCTGGAACCACATATTTCTACTTGTTTCCAAGGAGATGTCTTCGAAAATCGGTGGCACAAAAACATTTAAAAATTCCAAGAACCTTTCTTCATTAAAGGTTGGGTCGAAAAACTGTGGCCTATAATTTTTCCTTTTACCATTTCGCATCATATATTTCAACTCTAGCGATTTTGATGTTCTAATTGGCGCATCCAAGGTTGGTTTTCCTTAGACTTATAATGCATATTATGCAAATTGTTGTCCCCCTACTAAAAGTTGCTCCATCCGTCCATAATATTTGTGACAGAAAATATGGATTTTTTGAACCATATTTAATAACCAGTAACAATGATTCAGTCTTCTATCATATTCGATATCTTTAAAGGCCTGATGTAGAACAATGTGGTAGGGATGCATTTTATTCCCTTGAAGAATACGTGGCCAATTGTTTTTGGGATTCTCAAGTCGTTGAAAATTTTGTTTGTGCTTAACACGTAGGCCAAAAGGTTAATATAAGTATCTTCGATGCGTGTTCTAGGGATTCTTAGAGAAATTCTTGTCAGGAAAAACATCTTCTTTGTGAATATTTTATGACATATTGTCGTGACGCCATTGCAGAATTTTTGAAATATTGAAAATAAATGCGTAATATATCATACGGTTTCTCGTTAGTAGATGGCATATTTAAAAAACCAATAATTAGAAAATAAATGTAAGGTAAAGAAACTGTCAGAACTAAAGGTTAACCGTTGTTAAATCAGTAATTTTTTTTAATTTATTAATTACGTCATTTACCATGGCTCTGCGTTAATTTTTCGCTAAGATAACTTGATTCGGTTAAGGTACTCGATTTTTCATTTATATATATATATATATATATATATATATATATATATATATATATATATATATATAATATATATATATATATATATATATATATATATATATATATATATATATATATATATATATATATATATATATATATATATATATATATATATATATATACATATATATACAGGGTGCCACAGATTCGAGTGCATGCATGGGGGGTCCCGGAAACCGTAAGAGATACGAAGTCGGTTAAATCATGGCAAAGTTGCGCATTTAGGTGCCTAACAACATGCCGATTGGAAAGTTGCAAAATTCCGAGTACTTCCGGAGATATCCGGAAAAAACGAAATTTGCTGATTTCGTTTTTATTTTTTTATGGCGTTATTTAAAGAGATATGAAAAAACAAAAGACACTTTCTCATGGCCACTTCTTAAGCTCTACAAAACAGCGTTGAGAGATTTTCCGTACGACGTTTCGTTTTCGTCAGACCATCATCAACTTTATTTTTTTAAATACGGACCTGGGTTTTTTATTTAATTTTTTTGAACCTCTTATTATCCCAATTTATACCTGACCCCTGTATATATAGGGTGACAAGTTGTACGCATGGGGATCTGAAAACCGTAAGAGATACGAAGTCAATTATGGCAAAAGTTGTGCATTTAGGTGCCTACAACATGCCGATAGAGTGTAGGAAATGAACCGAAATTTGCTGATTTCGTTTTTTATTTTTATGGCGTTATTTAAAGAGATATCAAAAACAAAGACACTTTTCTTCATGGCCCTTTCTTAACCAAAAATTGAATTTCCGTACGACGTTTTGTTTTCCTTAAACCATCATCAACTTTATTTTTTTAAATGCCCCACTCAATTGTTTATTGCATTTGTAGGATAATAAGAGGTTCAAAAAAATAAAATAAAAAACCTAGGTCCGTATTTAAAAAAAAAAGTTGATGATTGTCTAACGAAAACGAAACGTCGTACGGAAAATCTCTCAACGCTGTTTTGTAGAGCTTAAGAAGTAGCCATGAGAAAGTGTCTTTTGTTTTTTCATATCTCTTTAAATAACGTCAGAAAAAAATAAAAACGAAATCAGCAAATTTCGGTTTTTTCCGGATATCTCCGGAAGTACTCGGAATTTTACAACTTTCTAATCGGCATGTTGTTAGGCACCTAAATGCGCAACTTTGCCATAATTTAACCGACTTCGTATTCTTTTCGGTTTCAGAGATCCCCATGCATGCACCGAACGTGGCACCCTGTATATATATATATATATATATATATATATATATA
>JAHBCN010013567.1:0-24261 GCA_019359885.1 Listronotus oregonensis | reverse complement strand
TTTTATATTCTGTAAAAAGGTGGTTATTTTTTTTATTTTTTTTAAATGTTTTTTAAAGAAAAATTTCCCCAACTAATTATTGTCCCCCAATTGTCTTAAATTACGTCGTCAATTTTTTTTTTTTTCACCTTTTTAAAAATTTAACCCCCTTTTTTTTTAAATTTTAACAATCGATTTTTACCCGGCCTTGTTTTTCCTTTTTTTTCCTAACTGACCCAAAAAAAAAAACACCTAAGTTAAAAAACTATCTACAAGTTTCCTAATTTTAAACTGTTTAGGTAGACGTACATTTATTTTCCGATTTCGTGAAACTTTATACATCCGAAGTTTCCGTCCGGCGCTAAGCGCACCGTAAGCTACTTAAGTTTCTAGTCGAAAAAGTTTTCTCGCTAGTTTTATAAGTTAACACGGCTATACACCTTCGGGCAAATAAGGAGACTTTGGGGAAAACTAGCACCTAACATAAATTTTCTTGTGTAGGATCCAAAAAAAACTGGATTTGATTTGTTTCTTTTATGTTGTTAGGCAAAGAAAAAGCAAATCAGTTTATACAGCAATAAATTGTTTTTTTTTTTTAAAATGTGTTTGCTTTTGTGTATAAATAAAGGAAGAAAATCCCCAAGATTTTTTTTTTTAAAAAGTAATAATAAAGTTTAGTGACGTAGAACTATTAACTCCACAATTTAGCACTGTTATGGTTTCAATAACACTAATGTTATTCCATAACACTAAAATCTTGGACTTTTAATAAATGATACACAACGTTTTGGTTAGTAATGTATCTCCAACCGTTTTTAAGTGATAACTTAAAACTCTTTTTTAAAGTAAAGACGTATGTATTATCCGTTGTACACCGAAGCTTGACCGATTTTTCACGGTTGAGCAACGGCTGCCAGATATTCGAAATATTGATACTAGGCTTGTTACTACTTTTTGGGTTTTTTTTACAATTATTACGCTTCTTTATTTTTTTTTTTCAGGGGATTTCTCCATAAATTTTTTTTTGTTCCGATCATCTTATGCGGATTTTTTTGGGGTTTTTAAAACCCAATTTGAGGGTCCTTTCTTTTCCCCCAAGTATACCCACCACATTAACAGGAAATTTGGTAGATACATAATTATTTAAAACATTGTTGTTCGGTCTCGTCTTAGGCCCGGTTGAAAAAACAATGGACACAAGTTTTCTTGAACTGCTTTTTACTGTTGAACCCAGTTCAAATTTTTAAAAGGTTTGTACCACTGCCGGTTTACTGAACTATTAGTTTAAAAACCCAGAAAAAAAAGGGAAAAAAAAATTGCCACAACTTAACCTAATTAAAGATTTTAAAAAAAAAATTAAAAAATGAGTATTTTTTATTATTGTATTTTTTTTTTGCTTAATTTCACAGTTTTCCCCAAAATACTAATTAAATAAATCACAGATAATTAATACATATTGTATGAAAAAAATTTAACCTTTTTTTTGGGTTCTGTAATTTTCTGCATCTGCCCCTCCAGGAGATTGAATTTTGTTATGCGTGCCATCAATGGCTCCAATGCTAAAAAATCTTCGCTTCACAATGTTAATTTTAGATTCGGTTTTTGGAATTTTTATCAATTTTAGCCCCAATTGGGTAACTGCCTCTTAAACCATAGATATTTTTTAACTTGCCGTTAATTTGTTAATACCTCTAAAATATCCGACAAACTTGTAGAAAACTCCCAGAGGCTAGAAATCGTAAAGCAATGCATACCATTTCAGTAGGTGTTAGTGCATGTTTTTAAAAAAATAAATAAAACATTTAAATGTAATTAAACAATATAAATCTTACTTGTCTGTAACAGATACAATTTGTTAAAAATTTTATCCTGAAAAACCCCTCAACGTTTTTTCAACCTAAATCTGGCCTTAAATTATTTGTCATTCCAAATGATCTGGTCTATTTCTGTATACTTATGGGGCTCGAGAGTGTCAACATTAATAAGTTATTCTAAAAAACCCCCTTGTCGTCTGTTATACCTTTCCAAAAAAGATCCTTTTTAAATTTTATAAAAAAAAAATAGGTATTAATTTTAAAAATATAAAATCAAAATATTTAAAACACAAGGTGATCTTAAAATAGTGGGTTTAAAAAATTAAAAAAAAGAAGTTGAACTTATCTTGAACGCCCAAATTCGGACGTTCAAGTTCAAAATTAAAATTAACCGGCTTTTTAAAGTTTTTTTTCCATTGAACCGATGATCAGCGTGAACTTCGGTTGAATCCCCATTTCAACCGGGCCTTAGAAAAACTTTGCCGGACACCAATGTTTCCAATAATGACGTATCCACCCATTTCCCCTGTAAATGCGGTGAGGTTTACATCAAAAAAAAAAAAAAGACCACTCGAAATTAAAGTAAGAAGGGGGTAAAACGTTGAAGTCGGGATTCCCGAACACGCTTGATCAAAACAATCCGAAAATGGTCGGAAATGAAAATTATTCATAAAGAAACCCACTGAAAGAAATGAAAATTAAAGAAGCTGTAATAATTCTAAACCACCAAAATGTATTTAGAATTAGTATCGATTTCCCCGAACATCTGGCAGCCGTAGCTGAATCGAAAAATCGGATAAGCGTCGGTAAACAAGGAATAGTATAAAGTGTTTTTTTTTAAGAATTTTTTTTGGGTATCACTTGAAAAGGTTAAAAAAAAATATCACTAACCGAAACGTTGTGTATCAATTGAAACCACAACACTTTTAAGGAAACAATATTTTTTATTTACTAAACATTTATGATAATACGATATATAACAAAAATTTAAAAAAATTGAAATCGCAACAAGTGTGCTATTAAAACAGCATTTAAATCCCAAACCACCGAGAGTATTCTTACCTAACACGAGACCGAAAAAAATATTTCAAATAAAGACTGCATCTACAAAATTTCCTGTGAATGTGGTAAAGCATACATTGGGGAAGAAAAATTAAAACAAATTGGACCTTTTAAATTGCCATCTTAAAACTTTTCTAAATTTTTTTTTCTACGAACCAAAAAAAAAAATGAAAAACATTAAGAAAACAAAATACAAATTTTTGCTTAAAAATCGCGATTTTTTTTTTACCCCAATTTAGAAAAACGCCGGCGATAGTGACTCCGTTTATCCCCAAAGGGGAAAAAATTTTTTTAAATTGGGTTTAAGAACACAAAAAAATACGGAACGAGGTGAAACGTAAGATTATATGGTCAACACAACACCGCATACAGTGGTCGGAAAAAATTGTTTCATAAAGAAACCCACTGAAAAAAAAAAAAACTGTAATAATTTTTAAACAATAAAATGTATTGCAAGCCTAGTATTGACATAGTTTTTAGGGGGGGACTTAAAGTCGGGGTTAAGGTACATACAATGGAAAGGTTGTGTACCAATCCCCAAAAAAGACAATGAAAGTCCAAGATTTTAGTGTTATATAAAAAAAAGGGGTTTTTTTTAAAACAAATTAAATTTTTAAAATTTATTTAACAATACAATATATACGTACTATATTTAATAAAAAAAAATTTTCATCCCCGGCCATAATGCAAAAATATTTTAGCTTTTTAGTTCAATAATAAATAATTACCCTTAATTTTCTTCCCCTTTGGGGAATTTTTTTTCCCTTTTTCTTGCCATAAAAGCCCCAATGTATATTTTTTTTTATTCCCCATCGGCGGATCAAAACACAATCGAATTTCACATCACTTCTCCATTACTGATAGTGGAAAGCAATATAGTGCCAAACCACATTTCCAAATCCATTTTCCAATAATTAGTTTTGGTCTTATACACAGCTAGATGGGTTTATTTCTTTATTTCGGTTGATAACCACAGCGTGTACGTGTTTCAAGGCAGAATAGACACTTCAGTATAAAATTGGATTAAATTTGAACCAAGTTGTGGTTTCTGATATTATTTACAAACGTTTTGATTAATCTTTAGCTTTCGAAATTATGCAAGGAAAATTAAATTTGACAGGCATTTAGATGGCTGACAGTAATAAAAGTCGATCAAGATTCAAAGCTCACTTGTACTTTAGCCTGGGCTTGACTGTTGTTACTTCTTGCTAGTAGGCCGTCAACTCATGGAAAAAAAAATTAAAGTTAAAAAACTATAAAACGGGCTTTTATAGTAAACCGAACTAAAAAGTAGATTTTTTTTATAATAGCATAGTGAATAAGGAATTTGCCCTAGAAATTATAATATAAATATTCATTCAACCTGAATCTTGGACAGTAAGTAAATAATGGTCCAAAAAAGAAAGTTCATGTAGTGCCGAGGTATGATTTTACTTAGGGGGTGGAAGACACCCCTTCTAAGGGGTGAAAATATAACATTGAAAATACCTTTGGAAATCGATAAAGGCGTAGATTCTAAGCAAAAAGTTTCTTATGAACAATTTTCGATAGATAAATAATCCCACATCTCTCCCGACGGCTTTCATGATTTTACGCAGCCGTCAGATGTCGTTTTCATCGCGCACCGTGCCAATAGAGTTCGTTATTACCGCCCTTTTTGGGGAAAAAACAAAAAATTTTATACACTTTTCAAAGGGGATTTCAATGACCAAACCACTCAGTCACTGAAAAGAGATTGATGTCACCAATCCGCTGCAGCAAAAACAATTACTCCTTTTTTTGTGACAGAAAGTGGATACTCTTTTCCGTCACTTTGTCATGAGTGTTTTCGTACAAAATAAATTTTCCAGCATGTTGGCTTTTCCAACAATCTGTTTGAAATGGAGTAAAGCCTTTCAACTAAAAGGACAAAATTAGGGACTTATGTTTAGGTAAAAACTATAAACTAGATTTTGTTAGAAAAACATATTTTTAAAACCTTTTGTGCTGTCTGAAAATAAATTTGTATACATTTTAGAAAATTATTTTTGGCGAAATTTATAATTTATTGAACAAAGACCTAGTGTTTATTTTTTTTTATAAGTCACAATCGACACCAATGCTCGGCTCTTACGTTCGAGGGGCAAAGGAGGAAGATATAGAATCGTGACAAAACTGAGGAGAAGCACAGCCGTTTGGTTGAAGATCAAATATAAGTGGTACCGCATGTTTGAAAATAGAAATTAAAAAAATAATAGTTATTAATGGTACTAGTGTCTGTTGAAAATAAGTCTCTCGAGAAAAATTTATACCACGAAGCTGTCAGGCTAAAAATACTAACAGATATTTTTTAAAAATGAGTCTCTTTTAAAGCAGGATTTATAAATTTTTATTTTCTGACGTTTTGCGTTGACGTTTGGTGTTTATGCTGCAGCTGCTTGCGCAGTGTAAAAAACCTTTAGTCTGAGTATTTAAGCTCGGATTCAGGTAGGTTGTTTTTGGTTGTCATTAAACATAAAATATTATAAGCAAGTATTTAAATAAATTTTGACATTGGTAAATTCTATTGTGCCAAAAGCGGTTTTTAGGGTTATAAAATAAAAGAAAATTCATAAGAATTATATGCCCCAGGACATTATTACGGAAACAGAAGAAACGGCAATGCAGATATTACCAGAAAAATCTAGAGATTATGACAAGGAGTGCGAAGTTTTTGAAAAATGAATGGATTTTCAAAAGATAAAAAAATGACTAAAATGTTTAACTGGCTTATTTTGTACATTTGCAGAAAAATTAGCTCCATCGTCTTTAAGGACTAAATACTCCATGCTTCGCTCGACTCATGGATGCTAAAAATCCTAATCAGTAGCGGAGGGCTACCTTAAAGAACCCGTTCAAAACAAAATTAAAGTTGCTGAAAAAATTTAAGGAACCAGTAATCAGTCAGACAGATATATCGGCCTAATAGAACCCTAGACCTCAACTTCCTATAGAAACACGGACAATTTGACAATATCCAGTTTATATATGATAATTTAAATACCTGTAATAAAAACGATAGGAAATAAATAAATATTAGAACAAGAAAGTGAGTTATAAACCATAACCACAGCCCTACTTCACTTTAACAAGCCGTGAACAAGGAAATCTGGCAACTATGCCTTCAGATCTAGCGACACACGTTTGCTCAGCTGTTTAGTCATATGATTTACGTTGAATGACCTGTTTCTCTGTTGTGTTATTGTGAATAAATCAACTTTTTTGAAAGAAAATATTGTTAAGATAAAGACTAAACCTGTAAAAGGTCTTACTGTGTGAAATTTGTGAGTGACCGGGGCAGTTTTTTTCCGCAGACATTGCGTAAAAACAAGAATATCTGCGGGTGAAAAGTGCCGGTGTTATAAAGTACTTAAAGTAAATGGCGGCAAATGAACTTGACATTTTGTGGTGGTGTTTTAAAAAATAATTAAAATTGAAAGTGTATTTTAATGATTCGTGTTTGGCTTTAATTTTGAAGGTATTTTTTAGTTATTTTTTAAAAACAGTAACAAATATTACATTAAATTACCGTAAGTACGTAGGTATACATTTTGGAATTTTGTCGTTCGTTTTGATTTTTTTGTTATTGCGTTGCATAGGTACTTGGTGCCTGCTTATTAGATACTATTTAGTTACTGTTATTATTATTATTTTTTTCCCCGGTTCTCGGGTTTTTTTCAATTTAATTAATTTCTGCCAAGTCCTTGTTGTGCCTGGCTGCCCGGGTGCAAATCCAATTATAAAACTTTCTTGATGCAGGAGAACCAGCTGTATCCCGTTTTCACCTTTCCAAAGGACGAAAACCAAAGCCCATTGGCTTAGGAATATTCCTAGACAGTCATGGTCACCCTCAAAATATTCGTGGTTTTCGCTAAGCATTTTGTAGAAAGTGACATTATTAGAGGGATGATTATCGCTTGCCAGATGGGTCAATGCAAAAGGTACCTACCAAAACTAGACTAAAGTTAAAGATCCTAGTATTTTCCAAATTTACCACATTACTTCTCAAAAACAGTCCTGTTTCCAGAAAAGTCCTGCTAAAGCTTGGCATAAACTTGAAAACAATAATGGTCGCCTTACAAACGACACCTATTCTGCACTTTGCCATAGTACCTCTGTTTTACTAGAAATAATTGACTATTCATTTTCAAAATTTGATTTGTCGTATATTTTACCAGGTAAATTTACTACTGAAAAGTTAGAAAAAAGATTTGGTAAATACAGACTTCTCGGAGGTTGTAATTACAATGTTAGCTTTGATGATATTTTAAATGCTGAGAAAAAATTAGACTCAAACATATATTTAGAAGCGCTGCTGATGGTAATTTCTCTTTAGCTGAGATTAAAAAACAGGGAGACAGCTGTATCCAGGAAAATGATCTTGATTGGACAATACCTCAAAATAATTACACTGAAAAATTTTTGTTTTTACCTGAAACTGAATACCTAAATGAATATGAAATTGACAAATCGGTACAAATTTATATAGCCTGTTATGCTGCCCACAAAATTGTAAAAAAATATAATAATTGTAACATCTGTGTTTCTTTTCTTGTTGAAAGTAAGGGAAACCTAATTGACGACGAATACTTTGATTGTCTACAACGTGGAGGTTTAAAGGTTCCACAGAAATTGTTAAAGACGTTCTGTTCCATATGTGCGCGATTTTTGAAAAATTATTATTGACCCTGATACTGGGAGTGACTTCCTAAAAATGGAAAATCAAAAAGCTATCCTGTGTGATCTAACTAATTTAAGCACTAGACAACATGAAGGCTTTAATGATTTATGCTCGCAATGTATTGTGGTAACGAGAACAAAAATATGTTCATTATGATGTGCTCTATATTTTCAAACATTCTTTTAAATAATTATGTTAAAAAAAGAAATAACAAAAATGCCACAGAAAAATCGGAAAAGGCTGAGTCAAAAAACAAAAAAAGGAAACTAGACACATTTAATAAATAAATAAACAAAACTAAAACTAAGTACAATTACTAACTAAATGTTAAATTACACTTGTTTCCTTTTACAACAGCATCATGTTCTTATGCCTTGACCTATGCACATAAATTAATTTGTTTTAGAGTTTAAATATTATATAAATATATTTATTTTTAATGGAAATATCAATACTATTTACGCGATCTTTGAATTGAGCCCTAAATGAATTTAAAAATACGCGCCTCGATACCCGGATTACGCTCATCGCGCTCGAGGGAAACCGATCTGAATCTCTTGCCGGTTGCGGCGTTGCCAAGTGGTTGTTCACGGCTTGTAGTGAAGTAGGGCTGTGCCATAACCCACTAGTGGGTTATGGTTTATAACACACTAGTGTGTTATTTGGTAGTTTATTCGCCTTAATTGGCAAATAATGACTTTTATAATCAGCACCGGTTAAATAAATAAAATATAGGAACATTTGAATTTACATGTTCAAAAACGTTTGTTTACCGAAATTCAGGCAGATAGTGCCCCAGGTTAAGTTCTGGCTGTACGCAGTGTGTATTTTACGCGAAAGGTTTCAGCGTGTTTTCCATCTAGCATAACATTGTTATCGCTTTAAATAATCATATAAGATTTGGTATGTAAATTCATGTAAGCATTTTATAAGCTGTGAAAAAAAAATAAAGGAAGTTATGTCAAATGGTTTCTGAGATATTGTGATTTTAAAATCTTTATTACTTACTGACTGACTGATTTAAACACTTATTGACTCAATAAAATTATAGGGTATTTCCTGAGGTGGTAGAAACTTAAAATTTGGTATGTGAGTGGGGTTTAGGATGGTGATGTAACTTATGTCATTTTTTTGAACATTTGCGAATGCGAATGAGAATGCAAATATCTGCTACAGACATTCGCGAATGCAAATGTGAATATTCAGTTTTTGTTCAAATTTGGCGCCAAAAACTAATAAAAGTTTTATAGAAGATTTTGTTTTTTTGTTTACATTGCATTTTATATTTTTTGTCCTACAAGTTCTAATGAAAATTTAATTGTTAAGCTTCATTGCCCAAAGTAAAGTATTCGAATTCCAAATTTTGTCGAATGGCAAAAGTTGGCAACAATGTAAATGTGAATAATTGAAAGGTACAAGGCTCTTAAAAGAGCAAATAGTAAACATAACCTATAAAATTTTAATCGTTTACCGGTATTTTCGTAAGTAGAGTTGGTTAAAGTCAATATAATCTCTTAAGAAAAAAAAACAATTCTTCATCCCTGATATTGAAAGGCACTGAAAAAAAGTGGATTAATATTGCTTTAAAGAAATACTGGCGGAGAGAAAACCCGGAAGCCATGGGAAAATAATGAAATATAACAAAATGGAATATCTACAATACTTTATAGACAACCGTATTACTAATTATAGGACATTAATTTATGCACAATAATAAATTAAAGTATACATCCATAAAAATTAAATTTCATTGGCATACAAACATCTAAACTTTTATCATCTCTGATATATATACATAAATCTATATCTCATATATATATATCTCATAAAAAATATAGAATAAAAAATGTCAAAAATGACATTCGACAATCCAAATTTTCGATGCGCATGATTTTTAAGCGACATTATACTAACATTGTATACGACACAGTGTATTTGAGATTAAAGAATAAACCGCCTGGAGAGATTAAAAGTAAAAATATTTTTAAAATTACAAGTTTTATTGACGTTTATCCACATCCATAACATAAATTTAAACTGCAATTTGACATTTATGCGCAGTAATCTATTTATTTCTATTAATCCGTTCCGCTGGTAGTTTTTTCGCTCGGGCAAATCTATGGATGCGACGCGATCAAACCGAGTCTTAATTTTCTCCGAAAATCCCATTTTTATTATTTACCCGGGACTAATTCCGGCTCGTATTTTCGAGGTTTAAAACCTGTCAGTAACCCTGTTCCAATTCGTTAAACGCGCAATTTGGATTTCGATTCTTTGGAAAAACAACGCGTCGGGAAATTTATTTTGTCCGAGAAACGTTCTTGATAAAGAGACCGGAAAGAGAATTAAATATACTCTGTAGCAAAAAAGGAGGATCTGTTAGAAGAACTCGCTTTATGCCATTAATAATATAGAAAACATATAATAAATGGGTTTCAAGAGATTTATATAAATACTCCAATTTATTTAATAGCATTTTAGTCTAGTCGGTTTAAATAATATTTCTGATTGTACGAGGTCAGTGATATTGACAAGCTGTGTTTGTTAATTGGTACACAACGTTTCAGCAAATGTGTATTTAAACCATTTTCAAGTGACAATTAAAAAACTAATCTTAAGAATATGACTTATAAAGGGTGGTTGAAAATGCCGAGGTAGTCTTAGAAGGCAATTCCTCATTAAAATGTGAACCCAAACTAGTTTAGATGCAGGGTGTTAAATTTAAAAACAAAATAGATTTTGAGATTGATAAATTAAAATTATTAGGCCAGTACCCTAAAAAAAAAAACCTTTAAAAAAAAGCTATGACAAAATGTACGCCCGACTTTTTTGTTTTAATTTATATATATATATATATATATAAAATATATATATATATATATAAAATATATATATATATATATATATATATATATATATATATATATATATATATATATATATATAAAATAAAATAAAAAAAAACACACCGTGTTAAAAATTAAGACGGCTATGCTAATTTTTTTTATTATACAAGATACGAGTTAGTTTAAATTGCAAGTTATTGTACATTTTTGCTGATTAAATGACAAAAATGAAAAACAAATGAACACACTTTTCGAGTTATCCACAAAAAAATACCTTTTTTTTAAACAACACCCTGTATTTGCGTTAATTCATAGAAATGTGATTTCTATAAAATTTAGTTATTAACATTTTTTTCTAAGATGATAAATAGCAGAGTTATTTCAATTTAAATGCATTTCGTAACTGGCCCAGGCAGCCAGGGAATTTTTAAAAATCTTTTTTGTACAAATTATATCGTAGTATGCCAAAATAAAAAAATTTAAATAAAGTCCGCCTTAAAGGATATAATTTTTAAAACCTTCTAATTACTTGGGTAAATAATAAACATCGTAGTTTCAGTTAATTTTTAAATAATTACATAATAAGTAACATTAATAAAAATACATTATGTAATATTGGCTATATTGGCATCATCCCAAAAAAACCTTTAAACACATTTCTTATAAATCCCGATATTGTTTGCCTGTTAAATCTTTATAAAACACAGGTCAATGAGGCCCCTACTTTAGCAAAAACTCTTTGTGAATTGAAAGGGTGATGACGCAGAATTGCAGTGTTCAATAATTTGGTTCTTTCATTAAACATCCCCTATTACTAAAGTTAGTATATTGCTTCAAAAAATTAATCGTAAAAGTTTGGATTTTCTATGCAGCATTTACAAACCATTGGCAAAAGTTTTACCCTTTGTAATCTCCCAGCAACAAAGTTTTTGGGTTTTTTTGTGGGTCTTTATTTTTTTTAAATTTTTTTTATAGTTCTTAGCATGGGGCAAAAATCGACCTACAGTCCTTTTGGAGTTTTCACGATCACACAAATTTTTAAAAATGCCCAAAAAATTAATTTCTGTTTGTTAAATTTAAATTTTAAAGGTTTTCTAATTTCACGCTTAAACGCTTTTTTTTGATTAAAAAATTTCGATAAAATATCTTATGTTTGGCATATTTCTTTCTAAAAATTTCTCCCAAAGCCTCATGCCATTTTTTTTTTTTGGGAAATTATGTAGCATTCTATCATATCAAATTCTCCAAATGGCACATTTTAAACAACAGTAGCATAAAAGAACTGTTGTATGATTAACTATTTGTTATAAAACATCAGGGGGATAAAATATTTATCTTTTTTTTTTTTTTTGTCATGGGATTCTACGATAATTTGTAAAAAAAAAAGCGATTTTAAGAAAATTTCCCTGGCTGCCTGCGTCCAGTTATGGAAAAATACATTTAACTTGCAATAACTCCCCATTTTTCATTTTAGGAAAAAATGTTAAATAACTAATTATATAAAAATTCCATTTATATATATATATATATATATATATATATATATATATATATATATATATATATATTATATATATATATATGGGGGGATTACGTTGAGTGTCCTATTAAAAGTTCTGGGGAACCAAAAAATAACTTTTTGAAATTTGGCATAGGGAAAAGATTAAAATTCGTTTGTATTTAAAAAACGGTGCCAGATGGGTATAGAAACATGTATGGCATTTTGTAGGTAAATTATTAGTCTATTTAAAAATGGGATAAAATACAGTATGTTGTATTTAAAAAAACTAGTTTTAATTATTATTTATTATCGGTAAAATGCATTTTTTTTTTTTTTGGAACACCCTGTAAGTATATTGCTATAATAGCATGTAGATCTTTTAAATACATGCATTGTCTACCCCATAAAAATTTTAGGTATCCAGCGGTTAGGCACGTAAATGTTAAACCTTTTTAAATGTGTTTTCCTTTAAAAAAATAGTAATTAATTGTTTTTTAAAACGGTAAGATATAGGTATAAGAAGATTTTTAATAAAACTTATTAGAATTTTGTTAGAAACCGAATATGCAATAAAAACAGGGTGTTCCATTTAAATTTACAAAGTTGCCTTATTTCGGTTAGATTCGGCAACACTGCACTTTAAAAATATTTTTAAATGTAGCTTATTACCTGTTATGGCCGTGTGCCAAATTTCAAAAGTTATTTTTCTTGGTTTCCCAGAACTTTTAATAGGACACTCAACGTGAATCACCCATATATATATATATATATATATTAAAATTATATATATATATATATATAAAATATATATATATATATATATATATATATATTATATATATATATATATATATATATATATATATATATATATATATATATATATATTATATAAAAATAAAAAAAAGGTTTTTTTTCCGTTTTCGCTTTTTTTAATTATTTATACGTGCGTTAACGACGTCTGCCCTCAGGTATCTGGCCCGCTTTACACTTGCGACTAAATATTATTTTTTTATCGTATTTCATTTTGAAGTAAGTATTTATTTTTTATACAATTTTCATCCGCCTTTAACCCCTCAAGGCAAATGTTTCAAAAATACTACCATTTTTTATTTTTCTGGGTAATTCCAGCCTAAACCTAATCAAAAACATCCTTATTTACAACTTTAAAAATGACGATTTTTCTATACAAACTTTTATTCTCACTTTAACCCTTACACCAAAGGAATGTAATTAAAAAAATATATATCATAGATCATTATTAATCGTATTCAATAGCCTACATACCAATTTTTATACTTCTAAATCCAGAAATGACAAAGTTCAGAAGCCTAATTACCAACTTCCATATTAACATCTTTAAAATGTAACGATTTTTTAATACAAACTTTCATCCCCATTTTAAGCTTCCAAGGGATGTAATTTTTAAAATGTTTAACCGAAAATCTTTAATAGTAATTAATAACCTACAAAACAATTTTCATACTTCTGAATCCAGAAATAACGAAGTTCCACACAAACTTTTACCCCCCCTTCCAATTTACCCTTTTAGGGGGAGGAAAGTTTCCGAAAATCCTTTTTTAGCTAAAGTTTTTTATTTTTTGTGTAATTAGAAGTCTAATCACCAAAACTAACCACAACTTTAAAAATGACAATTTGTACAATTGTACATTTCGTCCCTATTTTAACCTCCCCAACAGATGAAATCTAAAAAATATTAAAACAGATCATTTTTAGGCATAATTAAAAACCTAAATACCAATTTTCATACTTTTAAGTCCAGAAATGATGAAGTTCAATACAAACTTTGACCTCCCATTCTCCCCCTTTGGGGGGTGAGTTTCCTAAAATCCTTTCCTAGCATATTTTATCAGGAATAATGTAAGGATTCTAATAATAAAAGAATTTTTTAAATCGGTCCAGTAGTTTCGGAGCCTACTCAATGCAAACAAACAAACAATCAAATCTTTCATCTTTATAAAATTAGTATAAAGATATGACAGATATAAAATAACATCACTTCTGGTAAAAAAATGCTTGTCCCTAATGCTCCCAACAAAAACTAGTAATATTTTTGTGGTAATCAGTGAGCAAACTGATTTTTTGCTCCGAAAATGTGTTATAATCCACGTGTGGTTTTTGGTGGAAAATTAATTTCTCATGTTTATCTACCAGCTAATTTCGATTTGTATTTCCGGGGTTTAAGCCTGTTTGTAAACACTGTTTCAATTCGTTAAATTCGAATTAGGTTTTCGAATTTTTGAAATAACAACGTGTCGCATCGAGATATTTTTGCGCTTTGAAAACACTACTGGCAAAAGGACTAAAAATAATATTATTAGAAAAAAGAAAATTTAGGTTAGAGACCTTGGAACCGTTTAACTCATACGAGAATTCTAGTAAAATTTATGGCATAAATTTTCACATATTATCTTTCTAGAGTATGAATTATTGCCAGAAATTTTTTGAGTACATGAATTTTTTGAAAACAATGACGAGTCGCGAAGCGACGTTGGATAATTTTCTTTAAAAATTCTTATACGAGACAAATTTCTCACAATTAATTTAAGCACGTGGGGGATTCGGTAATAAAATTTTATATTATATTTAAAAAGAAAACATTAAGTAAATATTTATTTGAACGTTATCCACAAATAAATAGAAGGCTGTGTGTAATGCGAGTTTTGACGTTTTTCGTTATTTGAACTGTCATTAACACTGTGTGAGTTTTTTACTTTGAAAAGAAATGTTTGAATTATTTAAAATTTTTGAAAAACTTAAAATTAATTAATGATATTATGGAATGTACACCTTAATAAATTGTTGTTATATTTTCAACTTATAAAGTAACTAAATAAAAAATATTGTCAATATTATTTCAATATTATTATTGTGTAATTATATAACAGCTGTCATGTGCCGGGAAATTTCTACCTATTAATTTTACATGTGGATAAAGAATTTTCAGAAAATTTGCTGGTTACCATAGTAACAATGTCTAAATAAAGCATCTAATTAGCTAAAAATGACTGGTATAAAATTTTCACTAGTAATACCATTAGAATTCAAATTTTTTTCGGAAATTCTTTCGAGCTCACGAATATTTTGAAAATTATCCCGAGCCGAAGGCGATTTTCTTAAAATATTCGTGAGCGAGAGGGAATTTCCTTGCATAATTTGATTTCAAATGGTATTTGGTAAGAAAATTTTAAAATTTAATTGAAAATACGGAAGCAATGAAAAAAAGCTCCCTCTAAGGTAAAATTAACATAGAAACACCAGTTTCGGATGTAATATATCTTATATTACTTTCCAATATTGGGTTTACTAAAACTGGTAGAAAATTTTATTTCAGCGATAAGTCTACCAAGGCTTTAGGTCTACTTTATAACATTTAACCTTTAAAAGGGTTAAAAAATTTTTTTACCATTTTAGTCAAAGCATCAGTTTCGATGTTATATCTTTATATTACTTCCGAATACTGGTTACTTCTAAAACTGGTGAAAATTTTATTTCAGCATGTTACCAAGGCTAGGTATACTTTATAACATTTGCTTTAAGGATGGTCAATTTTTTTTTACAATTTTAGCATAGAAGCATCAGTTTCGGATGTAATATATTTTATATTACTTCCGAATACCTATTTTACTTTACTAAAACCGGTAGAAAATTTTATTTCAGCAATAAGTCTACCAAGGGTCTACGTATACTTTATAACATTTAAGCTTTAAGGACGGTCCAAATTTTTTTTAACCAATTTTAGTTACATAGAAGCATCAGTTTTGGATGTAATATATCTTATATTACTTCCGAATACCGAATTTACTTTACTAAAACCGGTAGAAAATTTTATATCAGCAATAAGTATACCATAGATCTATGCCCTATAAAACCTAGGCGTTAAGGATGGTTTAAACTTTTTTTTACTAATTTTAGTTGCATAGAAACACCAGATTCGTATAAAATATATTTAATATGATTTTTTGATATTAAGTTTACTCTACTAAAGCTGGTAGAAATCTTATTTTAGCAAAAAGTCTACCATGCATAGATCTATATTTCATAACACCTAAAGAAGACCCAAACTTTTTTTACCGATTTTAGTAACAATGAAACACCAATTTCAGATGTAATATATCTTATATTTTTTCATAACATTGACTCTAGTTTACTAAAATTGGTAGAATGTTTTAGTAAAAATGGTTCGAAATTCATCAACACAAGTCTTTAATATTGTATTGTTTTAGGTAATATGCATTTTAAAAATGCTTGGTTAAAAATAATACATATTGTTAATTATATTTTAATTTTTGAGCAATTTAACTATGTTACCATGGCAACGCTGAGAAATGCTTGTATTTCATTGGTCGAAAAATGTTGGTGTGAAATTTTCACTTATAATATCCCTAGTGCATAAATTATTACCGGAAATTTTTTTGAGGTCATGACCGAAGAAAAATTTCCGGTAAGTAATTTAAGCTCGTGGGATATTCGGTAAGAAAATTTTGAACCCAGTATAAATTTCGAATAAAAATATAAATTCTACTTCAAGATTTTATGCTTAACAAAATGAAGCTTTTTCTTAGTAAATTAAAATGCAAATTCTAACTTTAGTTACATATAACCTTTATAAATAACTTAAAGACATTTTATATTTCCATCTTTTATCAACTTTAATCTACTAATATTAGTGGAACATCATTTACTTTTGATAATTATGACTTTTAAGTGCCCTACTTCAAGATTTTATGCTTAACAAAATGAAGCTTTTTTCTTAGTAAAATAAAATGCAAATTTCTAACTTTAGTTGCATAGAATCTTTATAAATAATTTAAAGGCATCTTATATTTCCATCTTTTATTAACTTTAATCTACTAATATTAGTGGAACATCGGTTACTTTTGATTATTAGTCTGAAGTAAGCCCTATCTATGTCTTGTTTCGCTGATGCGTTAAAAACGTCTAGGCGGCCATGAAATGTAAAAAGAACGTAGTAATGGCCGCTAGACTTACAAAATGTCAACTACGTAAAAAATAGATTATTAGGTACTATCTAATTATTAAAAAACTGAATCGACAACAGAAAAAGTATACCTAGTGTATAGTATAAAAATGGCTTTAGACTTAACAAAATACGGATTGTGTAGTTTGTGCAAAGAATATTCAGACATTAAAAAATACCATCGTCAGCTTCCCTATTTATCAAAATGCATTGAAGATCTTAACTACGAAGAAACCACGGATGAAAAACTGTTTACAAGAATATCTAGTAAAATCTTCAAGTAAATTTAATAAAATATCTAAATTCAAATTAAATAAACTTGTGTCTAAATATTTTATATATTTTACTAAACATAGACATTTACAATATTCCGAGCAAATTTCAGTTTTAAGTCCTATTTATTCTCCATTAAAACGAGAAAACTTTTTGTTAGAATTTGAACATCACTTAAATTTAGTTACAAACATTTGTTATTAAATTTCTTATTTAGTATTAATGTAATAATAATTTTTAAACATTTGACAAATCAAATTTGCATAAATTTTTATTTTTATAAGCAAAAAATATTCACATTAATATGCTTTTTTAAGTAAAAAAATGGTAATAATTCTACATAAATAAGGCACTGTAATTCCCGCGTCATTATTTTGAATATTTTGACGTTTCAAATGTGACAGGGAAATTTCCAGTGTAATTTCGCCGGAAGTGCTAGTGGATGAATATTTCCGGAAATTTTTGTCGTTGCCATGGAGATGATTGTAAATAAAAGCTTCTGATTGGTTGGAAAGAGTAGGTTCAAAATTTTCACCAAAATTTTGATAAAAATTTTCATAGGATTTTTGGTAATAGTACATGTATTTGTGTGTGTGTTTGATATTTACAATATATTTCATTAAAATTATTATAAGAATTTATGTAATGCTCATGCGCACAAATGCTACTTTTCATAAATAGCTGCTGGATAAGTTAAACATAACCTAGAAAGGCAAGAGGTTAATAATTAAAAAAATGTTTTTGTCTTCTTTAAATTATGTTAGATATAGATAAACAAAAGTTGTTACTATTAGGTGTGAATACATTTTTTTATTTATAGAGGTTATTTATAAAAGGGTGTGATTTATTTATTCACAGCTGCTCAAACTGCAATGTCAATCTGATCCCTGAAAAATAGAAATTAAAGTATGATTTGGCCCATTAAAAATTCAATAATTGGCTAAAAAAAGGAATATTAAGCGTATAACTAAAAAGTTTTGTTGGCTTATTTCCAAAGTAAAGTGCATATGAAGAGCTCTACCTTATGGTTATTGTATTCGGTGTTAAAAACAGAAATTTCGTTAAAGAATAATATTGATATAAAGAAGTTAACTGGACTTGTGACGTTTCTGAAGCGGCAGTCAAAGGGATATCAAGCAAAAAAGTCTTATGTATTTACCAAAGAACATATTTCAAGATTTTTAACGGAAGCCGATGACAAGTCATTTTTAAAGATAAAGGTATACAGCTTATCTACTCCCTTACTTTAAAATGGTTGAGTAGCTTCAGATATTTGTATTTTTCATGTTGTAATAATTATTGGTGTAGAAGGTGTTTGACTTTTTTTCGCTCAAAAGCATTCCCGAAGACCCAAGAATTGCGCCACAAGGGAAAATTGTACAGATTTATGTACAGCTTTGTCCCTTCATTTACTGGACTATAAGTTTTTATTATATATTTATTCATATTTTCTTTGTGCAACTGGTAATGGAATGGACTTTTCGCAACTAATTTTAAAAGTTTTCTTTCAACACTAGTGTTAAATGTCAATGTCACTTTATATGTCAAAATTAGAAAAAAAAAATTCTGTAGGGAAAAAAATGGTTTTATGCAATAAATCTATTCTAAATTACTTTTAAAGTATTTGGACCAGACATAATTGGCCTTTTCTAACAATAACTTATTGACGGACAATTTTTATGTGGGAAAACTTCCTATATATTTTTTTAATATAGGCTTAAAATTGCGTTTAAAAAACTTTTTCCTATGACTTTTCTCAATATTTTCAGCAACAACACCACTTTTGGGATTTTTTTTGGCAAAAACACTCAAATTTAATTGATGATTTAAATGACGAGGCTATTTTTTGGTTAATTTTTATCTTAATCAAAGCAAAAATTGATGGCAAACTCAAGTTTCAAATAAAACTATTAATTAAAATTATTGGTCACAATGTAAGTAAAGAAAATTATGCAATTCGGTTAAATTATGTAAGGACATCCACCCGAAACTATTTACACCGACATAAAAATTTGCATAAAAACCAAATTGGCAACGAAGTCAGAACAAAAGTATAAATCACGGCCGGTTTGTAAACATGATAAAATTACAAAAGTAGATTCGTCTGCTCCAGTTTAAAAGTACTTTTTATTCAAAACAAAATGGCACATAAATCCGCATAAAGCAAGTGCAGCAACCCATAAAAATGTAAAAGGGAAATATTCCGTATAGGGTGTTTTATTACTGGATGTTCAAAAATAGTTTTATAATTACTTTGTTATTTTAGATAAAAAAATACACGCAAAATGGACATTTATACATCGTCCGACAAAGCCTTTAATATTAAATTTGTTGCAGAAACGCGTCTAGCAACATGAATCCTATTTTTCCATAGCCATAAGTAAGCTAAGATTCCTTTCTAAATCTTTATAAAATAATAAAATCTATTTTTTAATTAGTAAATTTCCCATATAATCGGGGCAACACAGCTGAAGTGTGACTAAAATTCCTTATTAACAATCTAAAAATAGCAAAACAAAGAAAGCTGCGCGTAGGTATGCATACAAGCATTGCCTGAACTTGTGATGACGTAGCGCAATCAATGGGAGCTCTAGGTTAGCGCGCCAGAAACCGGGCTTTTAGATCGACGCTACCGACGACGCGAGAGAGGGGGGGAGTCGGGTAGCTTGGGCGCGCGCCAAAAGCAAAAATATTTTCAGTATGGCAATTGGCATGATAAGTAAAGCCTAATTGTCTAAAAGTTTATTTGTTTATTATGTTAGAAACGTATGATTTCTTTAGCATTTTTGGACAAATCGCCGACATGTTCCATTAAGTAGTTGATAAAAAAATTGTATTTTTCTATGGTTTAGTACAAAGGTGTACATTTTTCTCAGCTAGTAAAGCTACTCTAAATAATTCTCTGTGTCAATTTTAAATTGGCAAATTCTACATAAAGTTTAAATGTTAAGTAAGGTGTGCGATTAAAGTAAAGTAAGGAACTGTACAGGGCAGGCCTTGGCTGGAGTGATAAATGAAAAAGTGATGGTGAATGGTATAAAAGAAAATTAGCTGGATAGTCAAGGTAACATCTAAACCTTTTGATAATATAGTCTGTCTATAATTTGTACCGAGTGTCACAGGAGTGACAAGTGATACGGGGTGTCCCAAAAAACTGTAAATAATTTCTAAATTTGATTTTAAACATTTTAACTTCTCTGGTGTTATAAAACAATTTATAATTGTATCGTTACGTCGTTATATATTTACGCTTCATAGACTCCGCAGTGCTACGGCGATTCGGGTTTTTAGTAAAATGTAAAAAAAAATTATTTGCTGGATTTCAGTGAATTTTGCGCTGATTTTAAGGGCAAATTTTGTAATTATTTTCTTACATTTAGTAAAATTAGGCCATTGATAAAACATCTGGTATTGTCAGTAAATAATAAGTTATGTTTCAGATTTTCAAACTCTTGACAAATTAATTAAGGCTACCAGTGCCCAATTAAAGGGTAATTTCAAACTTTTTCCTTTTGTTAATATTTAAAGCAAAATTAATTTTGTGAAGTATTAATGTATGTAAAGTTTTTTGGTAACTGAAAACTTATGTACAGTTGCTTTATTCGTCGTGTATTAATTAGCAATAGTCATTTTACAGGGCGCCCAAACCTTAATTAGCACCTATTGTTTTTTAGTTTATATTTAGTCGACAGCAGAGTCTGTCGGCAACTACTTATAGTGCGGAGGCGTAATTAACGTTTCCTTACTAGTACTAATAGGGGCGAATAATGATCAGGGCCATTTAAGAGTTTTAGATTAATAATCGCCAATTATTGCCAGAGTTAGTTACAGGATTTAAAAAGGTTTTCTCACTAGTCGAGTCAAACCGGCCATATTCGAATTTAAATGATTTTTTTTATTTTGTCTGTTTTTTGTTGTACTGTTTAAAATCACAAGCCTTTTGAAGACGGAACAGAAACATTTATACCGGGTGACAACGATATCACTACCAAGCCTTTTATTTTCTTGAATAAAAAACATCTTAAATTATTTTGAAGTAATATATTGTGTGGTTAAATGCCGATTTTGGATATAACAATATTTGCATATCACTTTCGGTTTAACAGAAAGTAAAGTGATTTTTAATATTTTAAAATGGACATTTTCAATCACCATTTTCTCGAAAACGGACAAAGATTGGTATAGAATATATTATAGGTTTACACAATTCATCTTAAAAGATCCCTTCTTTGGGTGCTCGATTTGAAAAATTTTGTCAAAATTGAGAACTTATTTCAAAAAATTATTTTACCAAATTTGTTTAAATTCGATTTTTTATGTGGTTTTTTTACATTAAGTTAAAGAAAAAAGCACCTGAACGAATTTCAATAACTTTCACAATTTTTGAGGATTGGCAACTTGTCTTAAACAAATTATTACGCCAAATTTAATTCAGTTCTGTTATTTTAATTTTGTTCCTTTTTAATTTTTTAAAAATTTAATAACCTAATGTAAGAAAAATGTCTGCATAACTGTCTGCTTGTTTTTAAAATTAGGCTTAGAGTCATTAGAGTCAATTATTGGCGATTATTGATCTTAAACTCTTAAACGGCCTGCCTCATTCATTAATCGCCCCAATAATACCCGTGTTCGTTAAACAGCCATTAATGGTCGTGTTCTTTTTCTTTTTCTTCTTTTCTGGGAGCCGTCTAGATTTACTACCGGAGACAGCGCAGCCTCTTGAGCTTTTTGTGCCTAATCACCCATTATCTTTTGTACAAATACCCCAATTATGTATCTTTATCCTTTTAAAGTCATGTATAACCCTAGAACTGGTTGATTGATATACTAATATATATATATATATATATATAAAAATAAATATTAATGCTCGTACTAAGCCCTAAGATCAGCATTAACTAGAAGAATAACCATATAAAATAACTGATATATCGATTAAAAGAAAACTGCCAAGAACAAGGTATATGAGTAAAAATAAAAATAAGTTCTATTAAAGCTCATGATGCAGTACCTAATATATATATATATATATATTATATATTACCAAAAACTAAATATTAATGCTCGTACTAAGCCCTAGAGCATCCCAGCATTAACTAGAAGAATAACCATATAAAATAACTGATATACGTCGATTGAAAAGAAAACTGCCAAGAACAAGGTATATGAGTAAGAAAATAAAAAATAAGTTCTATTAAGAGCTCATGATGCCAGACCTAATCAAAAACTTTGCATATTTTACGAGTAACGCTCTGGGATTCACTCAATGGACTTTTGTTAGTTGTAGGAGACGAAAAAAACACTTTAATTATAATGAATGTCACATCTCCCTCTATAAAATATATAGTTTACCACTACAATTTAAATGAACACTCGACCAAACTTGCAACTCTTTTTTTTTGTTTTGCAAAGTCTCAACTTTAGGAAGCTAGTAAAAAGTTTGAGGTATAACAAGTTCTTTAGAAGCTTAGGCCGGACAAGTTTCGGACGTAAAAACCCTCAGAAAATTGAAATATAAATAGGTTTACTTTTTTTCTGGCGCAAAGTAATTTACCTTGGCTGGAAACTAAAGTATGGAAATCTGTTACAAACTTTGTTTTGGATTATTTTTAGTAAGGCTTATAGAGCGAGTTTTATCGTTTGGGAAATACGGGTAGAAAAATCGATAACGAAAACGTTCTAAAAATAACAGTATTTTAATATTATAGTCTAGTTGAGAAGTGTGTTTCCCCTGCGAAAAATAGCTTCAAAAAATATCAGCGATAGCTCATTCGACGCAAAATTCAAATTTGAGAAAGTTATTAGGTTATTATAAACAAAGCATTAAACTTTTTTAGGTTTTTATTACGTGATCCTATTATGCATGTATACAGGGTGTTTCAAAAAGCAATAATAAAAAAAGTTTTAATAAACATGGGTCCGCAATCGTTCCGTTACTAAGATAGAGGGTGTTAAAAATTAAAAAAATATTAGGTATTTCTTAAAAATCTAAAAACTCTTTAAAGGTATTTGGTTAAAACTTTGGTTAAATTATGTAATGCATAGAAGGTAATTTTTCACCTAAATGAATTTAATTTATTTCCAGCAGAGGCGTGCATATGGGGTAAAAATATTAATATTATTGTAGAAAAATATGGTACGCCACTGCTTTTTCAATATTTTTATAGTATTTTAAAAATTCTTGCTTCTAACTTGATTAAAACTACCTTTTGGTATTTTTTGATAAATAAAACCGTTTCGGAGAAAATTGACAAAATGTCTATTCGTGCACCTTTCTGGCATGTATCCAATATTAGTTTAGCTGCTAAAGAAATAAGTAAGCTTTGGAATAAATGAAAAAAATACATATTGTGATCTACTAACAGATAAATAAATGTAATGTCACTGCTTGTTATTTACTTTTGAATTCAATATTTCAGTTGTGCAAAAATGACCTTTATAAATTATTCTTCACATGAATTGACTGACATGCTCTTAGTTTATGGAGAAGCGAGGCAAAATGCACACGAAGCAGGAAGTATTTTTATCATTGAAAATTTCCTGAAAGAATAATTTCGCATAAAAGCATATAGTCCACAGTACAGGCCCTCCCTGGCAAGTTGATTACCACATACTTTATAATTCGTGAGTAACTTCGTTTCGACGAGTCTACCACACTTTTCCTCTGCGACTTTTCTCGATTCCTCCGCTTTTCCGCTCAAAAAAGCCCTATATTATGGCGATTTCCTAAGGTTCTAAAAAGTCACGACCACAACTTTTTTTTTAGCTAAAGTTACTGGAAATTTTGTTGAAAATGTGAATTTAAACTTGTCCGATAAAAATTTGTCCGACTTTTTCATGTCTACCGCTCGAAACATGCCCAAATGACAGGGTATTAAAAACCGATCACCACATAGGTAATTTTTGGTAAAATTAATTGTAAATGATTTATAAAATAATATCCTATGGTTGTCCGACAAATTTCAAGCAGCATTTTTTCAGTCCGACAGCTAGAAATTGAAATTTTGACTGGGTACAAAAAATCGTTTACCACATGTCGGACAAAAATAACACACGAAAGAAAAGTATTTTTTAAAGAAAAAATA
>JAHBCN010013566.1:0-24293 GCA_019359885.1 Listronotus oregonensis | reverse complement strand
CCCACTGGAAACCTTTTTTTCTCGAGGCTGATTTACAATTTATTAAGTAAACTTGTTATTTTGGTTATATTGTAACTTATGTAGCTACGTGTAAAATTTTTTTATTACAGTTTTTGTATGTCTATTTATTTACATTAAGTTTATTGTGGTTATTTATTTATTTTTTTAAAGAACCATTAGAATTGCAACCCCTTACTTTTTAACCCACGAGCCGCCACTGACAGATACTTAAATTTTACCTTGAATTACCCAGCAATGGTAAAAAACGGAGTTGAATAAGTCTTTTTGATAGACTAAAAATGATCAAAATATAGATAATAAAAAAAAACTTAGGCCGTAGGTCCCGTCTCGATGACAACATTATATAACAACAAATTTTATAAATTTTATTAATTAATAACTAGAAAAGTGTTACTGCAAAAAGCAAAATACACCAAATACATATTGAAGGTTATGTTGTTATTAAATTCCTCAAAATACCACCTACATGGGGTTTACAAATTTAAGTGTTTGTATTGAAACTTTCTTATTATTGTCGAAAAGACTTTCATAAACATGCAAATTATTTGAACCCCAAGAGAATTTGTCCTATCTGCCTATTGATTTTTATGTCCGGGTATCCTAATCCTTTACTTATCTGGGAACACACACCTTGCAAAAACTCAAAAGGTTATTTTCAACACCTGATGAGATTTAAATTTAAGCCAATCAGCTTGACAGGCACGTGCGAAACGCCCAAGTATTTATTTTCAAAATATTCACTCAGGATTAACAAAAAGTCAATTTTTACTCAGTGGCGTAACCTCCAATAGAAAACTATCATTAGCCATGTTTTTATTTGGTCTAGTAAAACTGGATAAAAATATTTATAAATAGACAACTTGGAAAATCTGGTCAAATATTTTTAAAAAGAATTAAAAAGACATAATTCATCTCTTTCAAGTAATTTAGAAAACTTATTATAAACTTTGCTGATGCTTTATACAATACAAACCTATTATAATCTTTGCTAATACTTCTTGGATTTTTTTTTTTAAATAAAAACTTTGCATCGATTTAAAATGTGGCACCTAATCCAAACTTAGCATTAATATTTTTGTTTTTATTACAGATTTTTTTTCAAATATTTTTCGAAATTTTAGCAAATAATAATTTTTTGGATAATTTAAGAAATACAAAAAAGGCCCCTAATTAAGAAAAGTAATCATTACAAAATAATAAAAAATAGCTAAACTCCTGGTTTAAAAAATAAACCATCTCATGTCAGCTAATTTTGAACCTTTACAGCAATAAATTTTTTATTAACCATGGTGTTTTCTAGTTTCGAACACTCGCGCTTCGTACACACAGAAATTTACCTGAAATCTTCTTGTTTCGTACACTGAATTATTTAATCAATTTTAAGTCTTCTCGTTTCGAACACCGACCATTGTGATGACCCAAATAACCAACCAAATAAATACCATATTGAAAATTATTAAAATTTTCTTAATAACCTTTACGTAGAAATAATTTAGACAAATTTAAAAGACCTCAGTTCTGGTCGGTCATGGTTAGTTCTGATTAGTTAAAGCAACTTTTTATTTTTCCCAATTATATTTTAAACTTGATAGATCACTAACAGTAGGAACAGTAAACTTTTTCTTGGCCGCAATTCTGCCATGGCTTAATTAAACTTAGAGATAACTTAGCAAATTCAAAAGCTCCCAGTTCTGGTCGATCATGGTTAGTTCTGGTTAGTTAAAGCTACTTTTTATTTTCCCTAATTATATTTCAAATGTGATAGATCACCAACAGTACAAACAGTAAACTTTTCCTTAGGCCGCAATTCTTCCATGGCTTAATTAAACGCAGAGATAATTTAGACAAATTCAAAAGCCCCCAGTTCTGGTCGGTCATGGTAAGTTCGGGGTAGTTAAAGCGACTTTTTTTTCCAATTATATTTTAAACGTGATAGATCACTAACAGTAGAAACAGTTAACTTTTCCATTTAGGCCGCAATTCTGCCATGGCTTAATCAACGTAGGGATAATTTAGACAAATTCGAAAGCTCCTATTTCTGGTCGGTTATGATTAGTTCTGGTTAGTTAAAGCGGTTTTTATTTTTCCCAATTATATTTCAGAGGTAATAAATCAGTAAAGGTAAAAACAGTACACTTTTCCGTTTGGGTAGATAGTTCAAACATATTATTATTAGATTATTTTAATATCACTATTATCCAAATAAATATTTTATATTTCTGCATCTTATATGTAAGCAATAAACATTTTAATAGTTAGTTATAAAAGTAGTTTTAATTCATTTTATCATATTTTATGAACCATTAGAGACAGGAACCTACCTTCCATTTTTGGTGTACGAAACGAGATGTCGAAAATTAAATAATTAATTATGTGTACGAAATAAGAATATTTGGGGGAAATTTTTGAGGTGTACTACAAGAATAAATCTGTAATCATAGTTACTGACTTTTCAAACCAATGCAATACGTTTTTTCTAAATGTGTTTTTGTTAAACGGAGATAAACAAATTATAGTATTTTATATCTAAATAAAAAAATGAAAATGGCACTTATCCACTGATTGAAATCAAGTGTTTCCAAAATTCGGATTAGCTCCGCTTGGTATTTTAATATTGGAACCTAGCTTCGGTCACCTCAGTCTATCGATGTTGTAAATACGTTTGGTGTTAGACCCTTGTTACGTAGACATTCTTTATTTGAATTCTAAGTGCTTGTAATTATGTTATAGAATTTTGTTTACAAAAATATTTGACAAAAGCGTTATATAGATATAGAAGGTTATTTTTAGCCAATAAAAAAATACTGTAATCTTATCCTGCAACTATGTCATTGAATATAACATGTTCGAAGAATATAACACTCTAATACAAAGTTAAATAAATTAATAAGAACAGTATTTTATAAATGTAAATTCAATATTGAAAATTTAATTCAAAGCACCTAATAAGATTTTTAATATCTAACTTTAAGCGGCCAGTATTTATAAAATTTTAAATTTCTATGCACATGTATATAAACATAAATTTTTTCCATTATAATTAGCTGTAGAATTTAATTTTTAGATATTTTAAATTACTTTAAAAACATCCTTTTATTCAGCAGATAGTTCAGACGCCACTGGAGGGTATTTGCTTACCAGATTAGCAAAACGTCATTGCCTTTTTACCTGGCTATTATAGAGAAGAACCACAAAAAATACAATAAAATTGGACATTTCTCGTATAATTTACTTTCTCAGAAATTACACCCAGGGCTTAATTGGATGCTTTGTCAAACTAAATTGGTTTTAGCATGCTAATTCCTTAATCTTTTCTTTATTTTGACACCAACGTCAGATGACAAGGATTAGATATTTAATTTCTTAACCACCATATATATACACCCAAGGATTAGAAATGTAAATGTCAGATTACAACAAAGTTTAAAATAGAGTTAAAGTATTAAATTAACTATAAAACTTGGTTTTGTTGCTTCTAATGCGGGTTTTAATAGGTGAGTTAAGTAAGCAGAAGTTGTAAAAATTATAATAATGGTTATTATTTAAATATTTGTATACCAGTTTATCTAATCTGGTAGTTCGTGTACTTAAACCACCATACAGCTGTTATTATTGTTACTTACCTGACATAGTTGTAAGAGGCGTGTCAAACTTAAAGTAATTTAATTAAAATTAATGTGGAAATACAATTTTATATCAAATTCCGCAAAATCTTATTTTTATTTATATACTCGTAACTATTACAAATGACTTAAATAATAGTTAGCCGCCGTACCGGCTGGATCTGTGTAAGACACGAGTAATGATCGCGTTGTTAAAGTTCGTAAGCAATCGACTTAACAATGGGTTAAATTTAACAAATAGTGAAAAATAAAAAAAACTTAACACCGTAGCCTATTTTAAAGCAACTGGATGAAAGAAAATAATTTAGTTCGGAATTTGAGTTTAAAAATCAATTAAACATAAAAAAATAATTAAGTACCTTGCACAAAATATAAAAAAGATATTTTATATATTTTCTTTAAAAACAAGCCGTACAATAGATAGCTCAAATAACCAGTACTGCAGCACTTCTTTAAATTTGTTTTTTTAACAGGTTCTTTAATAATATAACTCATGCTTATTACATTTTATTGATAAATTCAATGACAAAATAGCTGCTTTGGTTTTTTACTTTCAATAAAATAGGACTTTTTTACTTTCAACAAAACACGTAAAAAATTGTATTTAAAAATCTTTTCTTCTTATTATTTTCCTTATTTTTTACTCCACTACTTACAACATCTATACTCCTATGTTAGGAGTATAGTCCCTGCTACCCTGCATTATTCGCCGACTAAACAGTACGTACAGCGATAAAGAAATGTTGTACTCTTATTCTTATTTCTCTCTTACGCACATTGTTAGCACGATCAAGCTGCAAGACTGCTTCTAGCAGTATATGTTCAAAGGTTGAGATAAATAATCTGAGCAGCTTTACAGTGTTAAAAAATTTTCCTCGCCCTAGAGCATGGTCTACTCTAAAAAGTTAAACAATAAAAAATGGTAATTAATGTGCATGGCACTTTACACTCTTGAGCTACTCCTAACCCTATAAATGCTCGACTTGAAACTCATCCTAGCGTGTGTGTAATATGTATATGCGCTGTTTCTAAAATCAAGAACATCTTTTTATTGCGATGCAAAATTCTTAGATCAAATTTTAAACCCTGAACTGCGTTTCACGTGGATTTCGAATAAGGCATTGGGGCAAGTCGGAAATATACCACATCGGGTCTCTAACAGTTTTTTTAGTACCGCATGTAATAGCTTTGGAGACGCCTTAACCTAAGAAACAAAAAGCTGTTTTTAGGTTCTGGGTTAATTTTGGTTATTGATACATACAAAAATATCCAAACAAACATAACATGTATTTATTTCTTTTGTTTAAAAAAAATAGATAAATAATAAACAGCAGTAAGTAATAAAATTCTTGTAAATAAATGGCCTTACTAATATTTATTAAAATCAAACAGTAATTTTCTAGGAAGCATAAGTTATAATAAAGAACCTGTTAAAAAACAAATTTAATAAAGTTTTGCAGTATTAGTCAATTAAGCTATTTATTGTACTTTTTGTTTTTTAAAAAAATATATAAAATTACTTTGTTAGAGTGCCAAAGCTATTTTTTTTATATTCTGTGCAGGGTAATTATTTTTTGTTGTATATTTAATTGGTTTTGAACGCAAAATCCCAAACTAATTTTTTTTTGACAAATAGTTAACATTTAAAAAGTTATGCTCTGTTGCCAAGAGTTTTAATTTTTACCTCTTTGTTAAATTTAAGTCCATTGCTAACTTTAACAAAGCAATTATTACTCGGCCGACAGAGTGTTAAAAATATACAGGGTTTTAGTTCACAAGTAAACTTAAACTCTGTTCAATTTCTCCGATACTTTTATTTAAAATATTGATTTTTAAAAACATTACTCCCTATTTACTTAAAATTTGTTTTTTAATCACTATCTTAATACTGGGAAAAGCTGCAGAATGGGAGTAAAGTAATTCGAAATAAAATTACTTGTAGTTTTTAATGTTTGAAAAGTTAATTCTTAAATATTTACATTTTTTAAAGCAGTTAAATGTCTCTTCTATGTGGTTAATATTATAAGTAAAATATAAAAACTAGAAAAATATGGAATTCATGGAAGATCGAAATCGCGAAATCCCGTTTTTAAGCATGTTTAATAAAAAAAAGTACAGCATCAATGGTTTTGCCGCGCCAAAACATCGTTTTTCGTCAGGTCAGCGAAGTTAAGCAAAGTCGGCCGTAGTCTGATGGATGAATATAGTCAAAGACCGTAGGTCCCATCTGGATGACATTACTTTGACGCAAAGAGAGTGGTTATTTTTATAACGTTCGTGATGGCATTACCGCGTTGTCTAAAATGTGCCGTAAAAATACATTATTTCCATCTTTCCATACTTGGACATATGGACATCTTTGACAAAACTGGAAAACATGGAATAGACATCTGCAAGTCCGGCACCGATGGTACCTAGTACTTGGGCTTCATGCAAGTCTTCGTAGGATGTCATAAAGATAAAAAAAAACAAAACAAAATTAACTTCTACTCCTTCGCATTTTTTCGTAAATAAGTATTTAAAAATTGTGTATTTTTACAGTGATTTTTATATCTTTTTTGCTATTTATAAACACCACCATAGATGATCCACTTTGTAAAAGCTGTTTGAAAAACTATTTTAACAGTCTAAATTGGCCAAAACCGAATGATGCCAATTTTGAGTCTAAGCCTTTAAAAAACTTATTTTTTACAAACAAAAGTTTTAAAAGACTTTTTTTTACCAGAGGTTAAATTCCGCACAAAAGATTTTTTTCTTATTCAGCCGAAACTGGCACACGTAAAAAATTCGATACCTAATACCAAAAAATGTCATCAAAGAAACCGAACAAATATAAATCATATATGAATTTTATAGAGTCGTTTGACAGTGACCATACCCTTTTTAACAATGCGAAAGAGGGTGTAAAAGTTATAAAGTTGAAAGAAATTACTCATGTGTGAGTGACTGACGGACGGCCGAACAATATTGTGGGATACTTCAACGTCCAACGATTTGAGTTGTCAGGAATATGTCTGAATAGTACAATGGGGATATAACAGTTATCAATGAAATTATTCTTGATTAATTTATTTTATGTTCATTATTATATGCCAAGGAAGAAATAAATATTATGTTGGACCATGGTGACTTCCTAGTTACTTTGACGTTATATATATATATATATATATATATATATATATATATATATATATATATATATATATATATATATATATATATATATATATATATATATAAAAATTTTTCCCCTTTTTTTTCCTTTTAATTTAAAAAAAAGTTTTTTTTTTATGAAACTTTTTTGGGGTTAAAAAAAAAACCGGGGGCCAAAAAAAATTTCTTTTTTATTTAATTTTTTAAATTTTCCCAAATTTTTGCCAAAATTTAATTTTTTAAAAAACCAATTTAAAAAAAAATTTTTATTTTTTTTAAGAAAAAATTTTCCAGAAAAATTTTTTTTTGGGTTTTTTAAAAAATTTTTTTTAATCCACAAAATTTTTAAAATAAGGGGTTTTTTTTTAAAATAAAAAATAAAGGATAATTTAAGGTTTCAAAATTTTGGACACCCCACGGTCAAAAAAAAAAAAACCCCGAATTCTTAAAAATTCCCGAATTTTTTAATCAACATGTGGATTTTTTTTCTTTTTAAATTATTCAAAAAAATTTTTTTTTCCCTTATGATTTAAAAATTTTAAAAAATTGAGCAATTAAAAATATTTAAAAAAAAATTTTCAAAATTTTTTTAAAAAAAAGAAGTATTTTAATTTTTTAATTAAAACCCCTTTTTTTAAAAAAATTAAAAGATAACATTTTAAATATAAAATAATTTTAAATTTTTCACATATTTTATTTTTTTTTTTTTGGGGGGTTTTTTTTTTTTTTTTTAAAAAAAAAAAATTTTTTTTAATTCAATTGGGTAACAAAACAAAAAAAGCAAAACATTAGGTTGAAATTAAACCTTATTTTTGCTCATCTAACTCTGTTTTTCTATTACTTAGGCTCATCTCTATATTGACTGAATTCAGGGAATATAATTTTGGATTTGCTGTTTTACATGTGGATTATTCCCCTTAAGTCGTTTGAATTTTGTGGCCTAAATCTTCATTTGTAAATTTTGTTTACAATTATCCTCAAGCGTTGTCGATCAAATAAATATTGGGACTTAAATTGGGTCAGAATTTCGGCATTATGAGTTTAAAACAAGGAAGTTTAAAGGTGTATGGAAGCCCAATGCTATGGCCCTTTGATCAAAATATTCAACCCAGTATTGAAAATAACTGTCAGGTTGGGCCCCGCCGATTCTGCGCAATAAAAAATTCACAAAATAATTTAATGTGTTGCCTACTTACAAACTGATAAATCAGTGTGAAGTTAGCCAACACATGATAATTTTATGAGAGCCGGAGTACCGTTTTTTGGATTGATCAAAACCTTCTTATTTTAGTGTTTATTAAATTGTGACTATAATTTTGTGTTTATTGTTTGTTACTTATAATATCGTAACAAAATAACTAGAGGTTGTATGGTTTTGTCTTGCAAATCCAAGGATAACATACCCGTCTTTTTAACTTTAGGTAATTATTTTTCATATTTAAATTAGGTGCTTCTTATAAGACGTAACGTTAGGTAACCAAATAAATAATAATATATCAATTATGAATAATAGAAAATGAAAATTTCATAGGAAATATTAGTGAGAAAAGTAAGGCAATCTTAACTATCTTTTAGATGATTTCCACAATGTTTATGTATTTCTGTGGATTATTAAAAAGAAATAAGGTTTACATTTAGGTACTTTTATTTTATTTAATAATTTAGTACACTCTTTTAAAGGATCAAAATTATTGATTACTGGGCAGACCAGGCAAATTTTAATATATACAGGTCCCTCTAATTGAATGAAAGGAAGTACAATTTTGGTACGGTTTTTGGGGCGCTAATTACAAATCTAAAAAAAAAAAAAAATTCGGTAATGTTTCGTTTCGAGATATTCATCATCAAAATCAAAAATCAAACTAACCTTATTTACACTATTCCTTCTTCTTTTTACACAAAATTCTTGTTTTTTACACTAAATTGGCACACAATATTTCACAAACACCTTTTAAAACCTTTTTTTGTTTATTTTAACCTTTTTTACTTTTATTTTTTAAGCAAATATGGCTGCTGCCTTTGAACTTAAAGTTCGCAATTTAATGGAAAAAAAGTAAAATAAATAAAAATACAAGGTTTTAAAAGGTGTTTATAAATATCGTGTGCCACTTTAGTGTAAAAATCAAGATTGTGTACAAAAAGAAAGGAGAATATAGTGAAAATGAGGTTAATTTAATTTTCAACTTTAATGATGAAGATCTCGGAAACGAAACGTTGCCGAAAAGATATTTTTTCAGATTTCAGCGCCCCAAAAAACCCCTGTATACCAATCAGCGCCCCAAAAAACCCCTGTATACCAAATTTGATCAAAATCGGAGAGGAGGCAACTTTCGAGACAATACCATTTGTTTAAAAATAAATTAGATTTTTGGTTTCTTAATCTTGCATTATCAACTTTTTAAGCTCGACATACTGTACACACATAATATTTAACGGATACTGTTACAATGGATACTCAGGTACCAAAGGTTACTAAACATTTTTAACCACTGTTATTTCTGTCTCATGAATGTTTGTTATTAGTGAAAAGTATATGCCTAAAAAGCAGTTATAAAAATTTTCACTTTTTAATGTACAATCAGAATCTTAGGATTGGATTAAACTCATTTACAGTATCTTGCCCTTCTTTTATCACAAAATTGGTAATAAGTACATAATACTATCATACAATGTTTGAAATTTATTTTAAAAAATCGTGTTTTTATTTATTTACAAAAAGATTTTGGTAAAAATACAAAACTTCCAAAAATATCGACCATTTAAATAGAAGGCAGTAAAGTGGCGCCATCTATTCTTTCCAAATTATATCAGATATATAAAATTTAATATTACACAATAATTTTAAATATTCTATAGAGTATCCTTTAATAACCAACAATTTTGTGCAAAAAATAAAAAAAAAACAGTGAATGTTGAAATTTGACATTTGATGATGTCAATTTTATAGATAGTAACAAAGAATTATGGAAATCCGGCCCTGACCTACTATTCATTGCGCAAATTCCGCGGGGCCAACCCCCTATTCCCGCTGCCCTGCACGCCTGGACAATTTTGTTCTACAGTATTGGACTTCCATACACCTTTAAACTTCCTTGGTTTAAAACCATTCCCTTATAGTCCGGGAGTCCACCGCAAAAAAGCAAGCCGATAAGAGATATGCACTGCTGCCTCAGCTTAGCGGGTTTAAATTGCATTTTTTTTACCTTAAAAAAGTCGTTTTTTTTTTAATATAATTATTGATTTTTATAACTTATAAGCCGACTAAAATGTCTTGTCGTCAGTAATAACTACCCTGTTCCAAAAATTAAGGGGCGCGGTATACGTAGTTCAAGGAAAAACTTAACCTGAATTGTCGGGGTTCTTTGGTAAGTAATATATTTTTTTACAGTTGGATGGGTTTTTAGTTTAGAATCTTTGAGACTGACGTAAGCAAAAATATATGAAGAAAAGCCTCCCATTGGACAACTGCATTTGTAAGTATGGTTACTGACTTTTTGGACCAATGCGGAATATTCTTGCTCAGTTGTTTTTGCTTTTGTCGTTCTCATTTTAAAATAAACTTATTTTAGCTTTATTTTTAAAGCCTACTAAAATCAAAGTTTTTTTGCATTTACCACAGTCAGGTACATTTTAGATGTAATGATAGCTGGTAGGATTTTTAGTTCAGAATCTTTGATTTTTCTACTGACAGTTGGTTGTTAACCAAGAAATCTTGTATTATTTACAGCATCCTTCGCTGTTTCAAATGGATTATCTCCTAACAATCCCAACGAAGCAGCATCTGGTCCAGGGGTGGAAAGTTTACGACTACCGGAATCAATTCTTCTTTTTACTAAGTTTTCTTGCTCGGAACGTGGTTTAATTTTTAAGATAATTTTCTGATTTCTATGATATAACTCTGCTATCGCATGAATTGACCATCCTTCCTTACTAATAGGGTAAAAATTTGTTGAACATAACCAGTAACCACCAAAAATTTTCAAAAATACAGTGTACGCCAATGTTTCACTTTTTTGATAACCTATGAAATGTAATAACCTCCAACAAAACTCAGCTACAGAAGCCGTGTAAAGTTGCCTAGTATCTAAAAGGCTTTGGTAAAAACTTTAATGTGAGAAATCTTTTAGCTCTTCAGCTTAATGGCAGAATCACAGTCGCAGATCAAAAATCTCGTGTGTCGGCGTTTTTGGGCATTCCTTGAAAACTTTAAATAGCTAAAAATACCAAACCATTTGACATAAATTAACAAAATTTGTTATTTTGCCTAATATGTTTATATATATATATATATATATATATATATATATATATATATATATATATATATATATATATATATATATATATATATATATATTATATATATATATATATATATATATATATATATATATAAAAAACCAACACATATCAAATTTTATACATATCGAGTTGTGGTTAGTAAATAAATAAAAGTAAATAAAAATTCCGCGTCAAATAGTGTGCAAAAATAAGAAAGGATGGTCAATTCATGCGATAGTAGAAAATTCAGTAAAAAAAGATTGGTTCTTTCCACTTTCCACCCCTGACAAGATGCTGCTTTGTTGGTATTCTTATTAAATAACCATTTAAAACAGCGAAATATGCTGTAAATAATACAAGATTTTTTGGTTAACAAACCAACTCTCAGTAAAAGAATCAAAGATTCTGAACTAAAAATTCTACTAGCTATCATTACATCTAAAATGTACCTGAGGGTGGTGAATGGAAAAAAAACTCTGATTATAGTAGGTTTTAAAAATAAAGCTAAAATGTGCTTATTTTAAAACGAGAACGACAAAAGCAAAAACTACTGAGCAAGAATGATCCGCATTGGTCCAAAAAGTCACTAACCATACTTACAAACGCAGTTGTTCAATGGAAGGCTTTTCTTCATATGTTTTTGCTTACGTTACTCTTAAAGATTCTGAACTAAAAACTTGTCCAGCTGTAAAAAAATGTTACTTACCGAAGAACCGCGACAATCCAGGGTAATTTTTGCCTAGAACTACGTATATAACCTATCCAAATTTTATACATATCGAGTTGGTAAGGTAAATTCAATATGTTGAGTTGACCTGGACTGACTCTTTATTATAAGGGTTTAATATCATTTATAGATGGCCAATGACCATCGAAAAATTGGCTTATATTATCTATGTACAAATTATTTATATGCTCTGCTCAGATTGGTTATTAGACCAGGAAAATTACAGCAATTTGGGCGAAAATAAATCGATTTTGCCAGCCAACTCGGATCAGGATGCGGTTTTCGACATCTTATTCGGAAAAGCACCAGGAATCCATTGTACCGGGTGTCCAAATAAGAAAGGACGCTGGCTGTATCTCAGAAAATGTTTATCGCACAGCGTTGGGGAAAAAATATTTTTAGTTAAAGTGGTCAAGATAAATGGCTGGAAATTATTTTCAAGTTTCTAAAATGGCCGCTAGGGGCGTAACAGCAATTTTGAATCTAAAAAAGTAATGTTTCTGTGAATTTTGCTATATTAACCTAACAAAAAAATACCTGATCTTTAAAGTCGAGGATAATCTGAACCTTTTTTGTTTGACAATTTTTGCTATATCTCTAAAAATAAAGTGGTGGGGTATTCAAAGGTTTCCGTCCAACACACTCTGTATCTTCGAAACAGCTGAGCCGATTTTAACAAACTTGGGGTAGCTGAAAAGAGCTATTCTTGGGCTATACATCTTAAAATATTTAAAGTTTTGTTAGTTTCACACGTCGCCGCTAGAGGGCTTTTTTCGACATTCCGACAGAAATGGTTAATTTTCTCAAAAAAATTAAATGCATTGGTATAATTTTTTGTTTATGAAAACGTAGCCTAATAATGCCTAAACAAGCTCGCAAAAACCGCATCTCGATATCTTGTTCCTTACCTAATATTTAGACAAAAAATTTTATACGTCAATATCTCAAAAACTATACAAGCTACAAGAAATTTTATAAAACATAAATTGTGTATTTTTAAAAAACCTTTAATTAATGGTAAATAATCTTTTCATCTAAATGCAGTACTTTTCGAGTTATAATCCAAAAAGCGAATTCTAGGGGTATACCTTGAAAAAATCCTGAAAATTCAATTTTTTGATTATAACTCGTAAAGTATTGCATTTAGACGAAAAGATTATATTACCTAATTAAAGGTTTTGTAAAATAACATAATTTATGTTAATTAATATTTCTTGTAGCTTTTATAGTTTTTGAGATATTGACGTATACAATTTTCTTTGGCCTAAATTTTAGGTAAGAAACAAGATATCGAGATAGGGTTTTCGCGAGCTTGTTTAGGCATTATTAGCTACTTTTTTATTAAAAAAATATGTTAATGCATTTAATTTTTTTGAAAAAATTAATCATTCATGTCGGAATTTCGAAAAAAGCCCTCTAGCGGCGAGATAACCACAACTAACAAAACTTTAAATAATATAACATTTATAGCCCAAGAATAGCTCTTATTAACTAGCCCAAGTTTGTTAAAATCGGCTTAGCCGTTTCGAAGATACAGGTTGTTTTTTACGGAAACCTTTAAATATCCCCCACCACTTCACTTTTAGAGATACAGCAAAAATTGTCAAACAAAAAAGGTTCAAATTATGCTCGACTTGAAAGATCAGGTATTTTTTTGTTAGGTTAATATAGCAAAATTCACAGAAACATCACTTTTTTAGATTCAAGATTGCAGTTACGCCTCCTAGCGGCCATTTCAGAAACTTGAAAATAATTTCCAGCTATTTCTCTTGACCACTTTTACTAAAAATATTTTTTCCCCAACGCTGTGCGATAAACCTTTTCTGAGATACAGCCGCCGTCCTTTCTTATTTGGACACCCGGTACATATGAGAGGAAGCTGGTCGACCCAAAGTGCCTCTCGGGTGCATAAAGTGCATCCCCGAAATTGCATATTTCTTTCAAAAATATACTAAGTCGATAAAATAATGTAAAATAAAGTAAAAATTACTCTTCGGGGGTTTTCGAGGGCGCTGATATTGAATTTGACCTCGAAACACTCCTACGATGCCCGGGGTGGCTCCGTGGGGGTGAATTTTGGCCAAAATTACCCCTGCATGAAAGGACGCCAGGATCCGGACCAGAGTTACTTCTCTAGGGTTTTCGACCGCACTGATTCCAAATCTGACCTCGAAACACCCCTACGATGCCCGGGTGGCTCGCGGGGAAGAATTTTGGCCAAAATCATCGTAGGGTTTTTCCAACGGCGGATTTCGAATCAGCGCCCCCGAAAAGTAGCTGTGTCCCGGATTTTTGCGACCTATCGTTAAGGGGTAAATTTGGCCGAAATTCTTCTTTTGAATCAAAGTGGTCGAAAACACCAGGGGAGTAACTCTGGTCCGGATTCTCGCGTCCTTTCATAAAGGGGTAATTTCGGCCAATTTCGGCCCAAATTCACCCCCGCGAAGCCACCCCCGGGCATTGAAGGAGCGTTTCGAGGTCAAATTCGAAATCAGCGCCCTCAAAAATCCCCGGAGAGTAAATTGTACTTTATTTTTCATAATTTTATCGATTGACCAGCTCTTTCTCCTATGTACAATGGATTCCTGGTGCTTTCCCGAGTAAGATGTCGAAAACCGCATCCCGATCCGAGTTGGTTGGCAAAATCGATTTATATTTAGGTAATTTTCCTGGTCTATATGTGGCAAGTCCTGTGTCCAGTTAGATTTTAATAGCCCTGTATACCTGCTAGCTGAGTCCGGATAGGTATCGCTCAAATTAATATGTCCATAATAAAAGTATTTTTAGATAATGGGATTATTTTGCTTTCGTTGGTGTACGCAAAATGGCAGCCCCAGTTTAAAATTTAACTGAAATGTATAGTCAAAAAGGAAAAGCTTTATTAGTGCTAAATAACTGTAAGTTCGAAGAACAGAATCGTAAACTATCTTCGGTTGAATCAAAATTAAGGTGTACTAAAAACAAATGCAAAGTCTTCATTCATACCTTAGGTGAACCTTCTAATCGTGTTTTAAGTTTAAATAAAAACTAAATGCACGAGCCAGAAAAAAAATTACATTTTGCAAAGACAGGTTTTAACTCATTCGGTAAAAAGAAAAGCTGAAAGTAACATCGCAGAAAAAGCCGCAAAAATAATCGAGAAAAAGCAAAGAGCTTTCTTATTATTTGGATTGGCAACTAGTCGTCTTAGGCATGTATTTTCTTTTTTTTTACGTAATTTAAAAATTAAAGTATTTTTGTATGTGCTACAACAGATTAAGATTTTAATGATATCTTTAGTAATTCAAACGAAGTTAAACCTTTACTTTACGCTTTACTGTTACTAGAAAAATAAGTAAATTTTCAGTAATTTTTACTGAGGGCTGCATTAAAAATGTTTTTCTTCTTTTGTGTATCGGTTTGCCTTTGTACTGGACTATAGTTAAAGCTGAAGTAAATTCATTTACAAATACTGTCTGAGAGAGAGACACAAAAATTGATTAAAATGCATAAATAAAATTTATACAGACAAAACAGCACCATATCAAAAATAAAAACTTCAATTTCAACTAAAAATATGTTAGACAGGATCATTTCAGTCTTCAAACCAGGGTATGAACAGGTTCAAGCACAGACAAACTAGCAAATTGGCTAAAAAAATATTCTAACAAATAAAAAAAAATAAAATTTTCTGTTTTCAAGATACGAAAAAAAAAAGAAAACTGTATAAGTATGTCTGCAATCCATTGTTTGTCAATGATTAGGAAAAAACTATTTGAAAAAAATTATTACAACAATAAAAAAGGCAAATAATTTTAAAAGTTGACACGACATTTTGTACCGAACTAAGAGCACAAGTGTTATTGGTATTTTAATAAAATATTTTAATGTTCTCTGGCTACCGAATTGTTGTGATTTATATCGTGGATGCCTAAGTGATGGATTAAAATAAAACACCAAATATCATAAATGTTTTTTAAAGTAGTTGATATATGAGTAACAGCGCATTGAACAACTTATCCAACATATAAAACCGAACTTAAATTTATCCTTATTTTGATACTTTTCCGTTTCCCATCCCAATATGTGAACTAATTTTTTTATATAGAAAAAATTCTGTAGAGGACCAAACGTATAAAATAAAAAAACAAATTCTAAAGTAAATTTTAAAACACCCATCAAAATTAATGGTGCCGATTTAAAAATACCTTTTAAAGTATCATTATACCAGTTGCATTTTGTATTTAAGTCTTTTAAAAATTGTATTCGTATTTGTAGTAGTAACATGTGCTGCAAGCTAAGCATTTATTGGCTGTGCTAAAGTAATTCGATTGGATGCAGCTTTTAATCGATGGAGTATAAACTAATTTGATATTAAGTACCCTTCTTATACCACTTAAAGTTTTCAGTAATTTTCAAAGCCAGTTATATGCTGACACAGTACTCTCATACAGACATTTTTTGGTGTTAGGATCAAAGCATGTTATATTTGGCCAGTAACCATGACGACCGGTTAACAATTGAAATCACAGCCATCTGCCGGGTTTTATTAAGAATAAAATATCTCCCCTCATAATATCCCGTAAACGTTTGCTAAATATACTCGAGTTCCACTATATTATTTCATAAAGTGAAGCATTAATTTATTACACTTTTATACGTACGTCAGAACACAACTGGCTTCTTTTCCATTGTTGTAAGATGATTAACTTTCGGCCTGGCATGAAAAAGACCCTTTTTAAATCTTGTTTGTAATTTTTAATGTACACTTAATTGTTAAGTTTGTCCAATTTGAATTTTTATAAATGGTTGTTTTGTAATAATTAAGCATTTATGTAAAATTTATTACATACAGGTAAAAATATTCACTTTTTTATTAGTTGTACTTATGGGATTCAATGGGCCAATTAAGCTGCTTTGTAGTGGTTTTTTTGTGACATATCCTTTTTTAGTTGGTTTAAAGAGGTATATGACAATTATGCTTTAGGTTTGATTAATGACCTTATTGGAACGTTTTTATTGTTAATTTCCATTATGAAATGCTTAATATTTATGTGTTACCTACTGTAGATAGAAAAGAGGTTTAGTTAAAATCATATTTATAAATACTTGCTTGTGTTAAATTGTGGGAACTGTCTTCTAACAAACGCAAGTCCCTTTTGATCACTAGACACTAAGTGGGGCTGAGTTTTATTGATTTTTGCATCTTAAAAGCGGTAAAAAATTTACAGATAATAAGTATTTACTCCAAGTATTATAAAAATTCCATAAAAAAGGTGGTTTTTAAAAATTAAAAGTTTGGCGGCAAAAAATAAAGATATGCAAGTTGGCAAAAAAAAACAATAGGGCTCTTATCCCGATTAAAAATTTATAAAATAACTTATTTTTTTTACTTTATCTTTAACAGAGCAATCCGTTCTTATTCAGGTATTTATAATTGAATATTCACCAGTCTCCGATTGGACAACTGCGTTTGTAAGTATGGTTACTGACTTTTTGGAGCAATGCGGAGTATTCTTGTTTAGTTGTTTTTGCTTTTGTCGTTTTAATATTAAATATAAGCATTTTAGCACAAATAAAGAAAAATTTTGAAAACTGCACATTCTTACTGGAGAAGCCCTGAAACAGTGTAATAATATCGTATGTTAAGGGGGTATTTTAGAACTTTGCAATAACATGAAATTTGGTATATAAGTAGGTTTTAGGACATAGGTAAAGGAAACATTCTGAAAGCTGCACACTTTTACTGGGAAAGCCCTACAACAGGACCGTAATATCGTATTCTTGGGAGTTATTTCGAAATTTGGAATCTAATTGAACCTGACTTTTTGAAGGCATATTTGATACGCAGGCAGGATTTTCTTCACCCAGCAAAAAAAATGGCACATTTATCTATTAGACTCCAAACCAGGCGCGATTTGTGGAACAATACAATGAGCAATTTTCGTACTTGCTATTCAGTCCAATGGTTACGATCTACCTACAGAGTAAGCTGTACTGAGAAAAACAACCTTTCAATTATTTCCATTCACTAAGCTCAAAAAAAGAGAGGAGATCCCACCAAAAACACTTATGTAAAGTAAGGGCCAAGTTCATATCCAAAAATCTGGGCCTCTTAAAGTACTGAGATAAAATTACACAAAGTTCTGTTCAAAAATTACGTTTCACTTTTTTTGACTTGGCAAGTTTTCTACTGACTTTCTGTATTAATAAAAAACCCTGTGTTCTATTAAAAAAGTCATTAATACAGACAAATCAAGTCAAAAAACAGTGGAGCAAAATTGTGGAAAAACTTGATCTAACTTTAGATCTCAGTAATTCAGCCGATATTTTTGGATAGGAACTTGGTCCTTATTTTATATAAGTGTTTTTGGTGAGATTTTAAATGTCAAAAGTGTAAATATTGTAGATACAGTTGATAATTTTTTTAAAATCTTGGGACAGTCCACGAAGGCTGATGCCTAAGTTCTAACGTACCGTGGGTGTCTTCAGTGTGGTGAGAGGGAGTTTGTTCACACGGGACTTAAATTTTTGGAGATTGGGAGGAGAAGGAAAAACTTTTGCGGGCAGGTATAGCAGCATAGGTATTAGCCACATTTATGAAAAATGTTTAGAATGTATGGTAAATGTGTTTTATTAAAAATATTTGACAGTGTTCAAATATGTAAGTAGGTAGGTTTAATTTAAAAAATACAGTAATTTTAAAATATTATTGGAAACGTTTTAATTGGTAGCTATAAAACCAGAACCAAAACCTCATATTTTTGATAGTTATTTATGCAACAAGGGAAAAAAGCACAACTTTTTTGCACAAAAAGTCTTATTTTTAGACTATAATCTACAAAGGTATATAAAATAAATTGTCAGTTACAACTACCTATAAATATTTTTATTGTCATTGGTGTTGTTAATTTAACAAAGGGTTCAAACTGTACAGTCTATATTGATGTTAAAATGTGTTGGTTTGTTCATTTGTTAATATATAACTAAAATTGTGCATTAAGGCCTGGAACGCACTAGCCACTTTATTGTTGACCGATTTAAAAGTTGCTCCATTAAAAAATGGTCTATGGCTATAAACTCCGTGCACGTTTCATTAAATAGTTTAGTAGCTTTAAACTTTAAACTGCATTGTTACGATGGATTTTACTGAAGAAGCCTGTGTTTGTGCTTTACTTTTTAAAAGAAGAAAGCGGAGAACCAAACGTTTTTGAGTTCATCCTCTTGTTAATCAAGCCACGGCTCTTTAATGGACAGTTTTACAAATTGTTTGATATTTTAAGAAAACACACTGACAAATTTTTCAGTTATTTTAAAATGAGTATTGCGAGTTTCCACATGTTGTTGGCTGCAGTTGAACTTCGGATTGCACATCATTTCACCCAATTCATTTGACATTTTCTGTTTTAAATTTTTGCCTGAATATTCCTTTAATTTTATATTATATAGAGCTGGTCTCTTTTATACTTTGATAATAAATAATTCCATATCAAAACTATCCATTTTTTGCAATACCCAAATCAATATATCAAATAAAACAGGATGAACACAGTGTTTTTCTAACGAGTTTGCTGCGATGACTGAACATTGAGCAATTAATTAGTTACCAGTGCGTGCGGACAGGTTAAAACCTGCAGGTTTTTACCTGCAAAATAGATCAGCACCTGATTTTTTAATTGCCGCAACTAAACAGTTGTTTGTGCGCGACATCCCACTTAAGTTTGCATGTTTCATTTCCGTGACTTTTAAGTTGCCCAAAAAAAAGTTGCTAGTGCCTAAATGTTGGCTATTTATTTCAATTGCCTAATGCAAAAAAGGCATTTTTTGCACTAATGCAATAAAGTCTTTTTTTGCAGTACTGCAAAAAAGTATTACTCTCTAAACAAAAAAAACATTTTAAAAAGTATACTTTCTTGCACGATTTTGTATATTTGTTTCAACAAAATTAGAGGTTAATATTAGTAAAAATATTGTCTGATTTTTTCAAAATTAAGTTCTGTCTAGAGACGGTTTTGGTTTGAGTCCTGTCAAAATTGTGTTTTTTTTTGTTTTAAATTTTGTTAAAATTAGTTTTTGTTAGAAAGCTTCTTATGAATTCACTGGATCCAAATAGTGTATGTAGTTTCTACCAATTCTTATTTTTTAGAAATGTCGTTGACATATGATCTGTAAAGCCGATCTTGTTCAAATATGGGGTTTTTAATCGTCTTAAGATATGGTGGGACATGGGGTTTTACTTATTCCTAAATGTACCAAAGTACCATTACATTTCATCTATAACAGCTAGAGGTGTCGTGCTACCATATTCGATGGTACCCCATACTATCCATTACACCCACTTTTTTCACCACGTCGCCTTTTTACCATTGTTATACATAACATAAGATCAGCTGGTTCTACTCATGATCCCACAGAGCCTGTCTTTGCACCATCGATTGCGCAATGCCCAGGAGTCAATAGCAATATTTAATAGGTACGGTATGAAAAGTACATAAAAAAAACTTCCTATTCGGTAGTACACTGTACGCGTCCCTACTACCTATTCTGTGTTCTGGGAATCATTGATTGTCGATTGCCCGAGTCGAGCTACAGCGATCTCTAAAGCAGCTTACATACTGATGCTACGCAACTCATACGACCGACTTAAGCAACTAGTTGCATCAGTCTGACCCATAAGGATTTCGTAGAAGCATTCACACTTGTGCAATCCGACTGATGCAACTATACAACTGGTTTTATGCGACTGGACATGTCGGTCGCACTGCAATCAGTTGCATTGATTTTTGTATGTATCGTCATTATTTTCTTTATTTTATCACGTTCAATGCGTTTTTACAGTCTAAAAACCCGACGCGAATTTTTAAAATACTAATTATTTGGTGTAAAATATATACATTACCATTGTAGAAATTAGTTTTATTTAATAGATAATTTTTTTGGCAAAAATTTCGTGTAAAAATCACTAGGTCTATTTGTCAGTTCCAGAAAAGACTCGCGTTTCTGTCATGGTGTATGCCAAGCCCCGAAACTCAATATTATTCTATCGGCTACAACTTTTACATTTAGTTATGTTTTAAAGAGTCCAGAAAAGCTAAAAAAACAATATAATATTTACTTAAAATAATAATCATCATTTTCTAATTTCCTCCAAAAATACCAAGAAATAATAACATCCTCATCTTCTGAGGACTCCATTTTGACTAGATTATAGTCGCATCAATTGCACAACAATATGAAAACATCGATCTCATGCAACTAGTTGCTTGGATCGGTCGTATGAGTTGCGTTGCATCAATGTGTAATCTGCCTAAGAGTCAAAACTCTTGAGTCAGCGATCTTGACGCTTTGTTGTTCCCCTACGGCGTTCGGTGCCCCTAGCTCTGTGTAGTAGGGCTCCTTGGATGCTGGATAATATTTTAAAATGGTTCGGTATAATCCGTTTCTTCTTATCCTAATTTCTCTAATTTATACGCTTGTCTCACGTAAGCACACAATTCAATCCTTTTCGAATAGTGATGAGCAAAGCAAGACCAAGACCGGGCTAGTCTTGGTCTTGGTCTTGCCAGCCTGGTCTTGGTCTTGCAAGCCTGGTCTTGGTCTCGGTCTTGCAAGCCAAAGGAAGGTGTTGGTCTTGGTCTTGCACCACGCGGTCTTGGTCTTGCTGGTCTTGCTTTTTTTGGTAGTAATAATTTAAACTTAGTAATATTAAATAAAATATTTTTTACTTAAAAATAAATAAAGATGGAAACTATATTTTCTTAAAATTATAAAACAAACAAACAAACAACAATTTTAACCTTACACATACGTTTGAATTATTTGATTAAAAAAATATTTTAAATGTAGGGGTTTATTTATTTATGCTCCATCTTTACTTGAATTGAGACACAACCTGTTTTTATACATTTAGTGGCACATAGAAACATTTTAGTGCTTAGAATTATTTAAATTTTCTTTGAAGAGGCATATAAAATTTAAAGAAATACAAAACTATGTACTATGTGAGCAGAAAAAAAACTTTTAATTTCAACCAGATATGGAATTTTCGTGAAAATGATTTTAATATGTAAACATTGGTTTCTGATTTAAAAACAAGTTATTCAGAAATCTTTTCAGTTTATATGAACTTTTTATCTTTAAATTAATCAAACATTTGCCGTACAAAGTTTGTACAAATACTTTATAAACATTCTGCATAACAAGGTGGCTTAATACTGTGACAAGGCTCGTTCATTTCAAAAAATTATAGAAAAAAAGGCGTAAAATGTATTTTTTTCTATATCAGAATTTTCCGAAGAATCCACTGCCACTCAAGAAAACTCCCTTATTTTTAGCTTTTAACCTAAAATATAAAATTTATGACAACAAATCATTAAAAAAAATCACTACCCTATATATTATGCTGTAAAATTGTTAAACTGTCATATAAAAACAATATCAATGTAGATAGTTTATAAAAATAACGTCGTTATTATCCATTTAGCATTGTTTTGCCTTTTAAGTCAAAACCGGAAGTGATATTTAAAATCCATTTGAAAAAAAATTATTCCTATATATGACATGAAAAATATATTTTTTATTAATTCCTTTCTTTAACATTTATATCTTAGTTTTAAAAAGCAATCTAATGGTGCCACTTCTTACAGTGTGGATCAAAAATAATGTTTTTCTGGATTTTGAAAATTTCAGATCCACCCTGTAAGTGGCATCACTAGATAGCTAATTAAAAAAAAACATTAGAAAAATAAAAGTTATTGTCAGCTTCTATAACTTTTGTATCCCTAGCTTTTCTCTGTCGTGAACGGTTTCGGAGATATCGTGCTTTGTTGGACCATTGAGTCACAATCCTATTATTTTTAAACTTGTTATTGAATTTACTCATAATCGTTGTTAAAGAACTGTATAAAATAACAAAGTGATTCATTTAATTATTATTTTATTAAAGAAACCTCATTTTTATTTAAAAAAAAACTTATTAATTAATCACCAGTTCTCGCCAAATTTTTTGTCATTTTTGTATGAAACACCCCTGTATATTGAATATAAAAATGAAATATTAAAATATTTAAAAAAAAGTTGCAGAAGTGCAAGAGTCTTGCAGGTCGGTCTTGGTCTTGCGTAGTCTTGCACTCCTCGGTCTTGGTCTTGGTCTCGCATGCCCCGGTCTTGGTCTTGGTCTTGCAAGCGAAAAGGCGGTCTTGGTCTTGGTCTCGGTCTTGGTCTTGCTGCAAGACCAAGACCAAGACCGGCCTCGCTCATCACTACTTTCAAACTAAGAAGCTGACGATAATGACCAAGTTCTCGCACTTGAGGCATATTGTTTGTTAAAATAAAGTACTTTAAAACAAAGTATTTAAAAGTTAAACGACAAATGTAGCAAAAATTTAGAAAATTTTAATCGGACTGGTTCAAAACAATCTAAAAAAACTGCAAGATAAGCTATTGGCACCGTGCGCGATGACAACGACATCGGACGGCTGCATTAAATCATGCTTTAAAGCCATGGGAGAGGTGTAAGATTACTTTTAATATTTATTTATATATATATAATATATATATATATATATATATATATATATATATATATATATATATATATATATATATATATATATATATATATATATATATATAATATATATATATATATATATATATATATATATATATATATATATATATATATATATATATATATTATATTATTAATATATTTATTTTTTATAATATATATAAAATAAGTTTATCTTATAAAAATTTTTGGATTTTCTTGGGGGTAAGGGGCTATATATAAAAACAGTTGTTTTCGCAAGTTTTATTAATTTATTAATTACGACGTTTCGGCCTGGAAGGGCCTTACAGGTATATAATATGTATTTTTTTTACAAGTGTAAAAAATTTAACAAAAAATAGTGCTTTTCGTGAGAAGCCCCTTGTTTTTGGTAAAATTAAATTATTATATATTATGGTAAAAATAATCAAAAAAAATTTTTTATTACAGATTTTTTGTTGTTATAAAAAAAACATATTATATCCTGATGAAAACCCCTTTAGCCGAAACTCTGACATAAATTAAAAAATTGAGAAAAACTTTTTAATATATATTTATAAAAAATAAAAATTTTAAATAAAAATATATAAAAAATTAAAAAAATAAAAAATAAATATATATATATATATATATATATTTATATTATATATATATATATATATATATATATATATATATATATATATAATATAAAAAACCGTTCAGCACTGAAAAGTGAAGGAAATATCAATAGTAAATAAAAATTTTAATGCTTAGAAAGTAAGCATAAAAAATGTGTTTTTATAAAAAAAAATTTGTTAAATCGAACTCGGACCTTATTATTGGGGAATAAGGTTATCCGGTGAATCAATGCAAATGACAGTTAAATAACATAACAAATGTCAATATAAAAAAAAAAAAAATTTTTTTAAAAAATTTAGCATATTAAACAGGTTTTTTAAAAATAATAATTTATTTT
>JAHBCN010013565.1:0-24426 GCA_019359885.1 Listronotus oregonensis | reverse complement strand
TACAAAAAAAAAAACTTACTTGTAAAATAATTTTCGATTTTACTCCAGTTACAAGCTGTGATGTTGAAAAAGATTTTTTAATTAGAATATTTTAAATTATAAAAGAACCATTTTACTAAAACCAACTTAAAAGACGTTAGTTATATCATGTAATGCAAATAAATTGTGAAACAATTCTGTTATGTTTTTTTTCAAATTTTTTAAATTTATTTATAATTAATATTCCTTAATATGCACCCAATGAATTTTAGTTATAAAAAACTTGGGAACAAGCCTTCCGAAATCCGGGCCCTATAATAAAAACAACTTTTATAAAGGAGCCCGCAAAGTGGCATAATACAGATAACTGTTTCAAAATGGCTTCAGCACGTTAGCTTCGAATTTTTTTTTAAAAAAAAGGTCAAAAATTTGGAAAAGTCGTCTTAAACCTTTTTTAAAAATATATTTTTAAAATTCTACCCTAATTTAAAAAACCCAAATTGAGTCTTTGGGTGAACTCGATATTTTGACCTGAATAAGCTTGCATTTTTCTGGAACTTTTTTGACGTCCTGAGAAATATACTGGTATTTCTATTGAAGGTTTTGCATGAAATTGCCTTTTATTCGGGGGGTTTTCGGGGACACCAATTACGAATATAAGGTCGAAACTTGAAAAACTCTAAATCCAAGATGGCGGGTATCAAAATAAAAAAGCATTTAAAATACGAGAAATATGGATAAAACATTTTACTCAGGGATGTTCGTGGTTACTAATAACGAATCTGAGGTTAAGTTATTTGAGATCCAAGATGGCGAATCCAAAATGGCGCGTATCAAACTTGAAAAACATTAAAAATACTGAGAATATGCTATAAATGTTTTTCTATTTTCAATATTTACAAAAAATAATATTAGAAAATATATGTATATTAGCGGGCAGTTATACGGAGTGTTACAAAAAAATATCAATTAAAAAAAATTAAATAAAATAATTATATTAAAAAAACTTAAAATTAAAAAAGGGCTATTACTACTTTATTATTATATATAAAAATTTAAAATAAATTATAGGATATGTATATTTTTGTATCAATTAATAAAATATCTACGAACGTTATACAGAGTGTATAAAAAAAATCTAATTTATTATTATTTTTTTAATAAATGTTTCTTTTTAAAAATTTCTTTTTATTTTTTTGAAAATTTGATACTTTTTATATTTTCCTTAAATAAACTTATAGAGGCATATGTGCCATCATTTAAGATAGGAGGAAAGTACCCAAATATTTTAAAACAAATACCATAAAAAATCATAAAAAAGAAAAATCATAAGTAATATGAGAAATAAGGAGATCAAATTATTTAAATGTTTTCCCGTTTGAGACGTAGATCGAAGCAATTAATTAAAAGGGATTATTATTCTTATAAGAAATATAGAGTCCGGAAATTGTTATAATAGTAAAAAATTTGGAATTATATATCCAACAAAAAAAAAACAAAAGTAGTATCCCTGGACTCTTTACTATAAATAACATAGTTGCCACAAATGGGCACAAGTGAGTGACCTGTTTGCAAGTTTTAAAGTTGTATGTGGTAGGTAATGCGGGAGGAACTATTCCTCGTTTCAATAGTGATACGAATAACTATTTCTCCATAATACAGTAAGTGGTTAAACTAATCAGGGGATTACTTAAAATGTAGTGGACCTGATTGAATACCACCCATTTTTATAAAAAATTTGTTAAAACCTTGTTAAATGAGTTTATTTATTTTGAATCTTTAAGGGACAGGATATTTTCCAAAAAGATGGAAGTTATCCACAACTCCGATCTTCAAGGTTGGTGACAGGAGCTGTGCTGCAATTATGCCAATAAGTAAAGTTGTATATTTGCAAAGATGCTTGAAAAGCAGTATATGAAGATATTTTCATCTTAGTAAAACCTAATATTCAACAGCAGCATGGTTTTTTCAACCATAGATCCTTGAGACAAATCTTTCTATGTTACTCGCAGGATATCTGGAGGCGTTGATAGTCAGCAACAGGTCGATGCGTGTATACGACTCGCAAGGCTTGATAAAATAAGCCATGGGCGATACTTGAGAGACTTATGGTCGGGTTATGGCCAGCTCTAAGGGGTTTGGTCCTACATTTGTGGTCGGAAACAGGTGGTTGTGGTAAACGGGTATCATTCAGAGCCTTTTGAGGCTACTTCTGGTATACCTCAGGGGAGTCACCTGGCCCTTATTCTTTATAAATATACATTAACAACATTAGTAAATGCTTTCTAAATAGTACCTATGTTTTGTAAAGATGATCTAAAATATATCGTTCAATAGAGACTCCGGAAGATGTCTCAGCCTACAGGAGGACCTGATAGGGTTAATTTTTACTGCAACGAAAACAGCCTTTTTTAAATCCGGAAAAATGTTTTTAAATTACGTTCTCAAAAAATATAAATTTGATTAATTTTGAATATAAAATAAGTAATAAAACCTTAAAAAAAGTTAATCAAATTAGGGATATTGGTGTCTGTCTTGTTTCTGACGCGAACAGGATGCTGGGATTTATTATCAGAAATTGTAGATGCTTTAGAGATCCAAGAGCTATGCTCTCACTTTATTTTGCTTTTGTTTATAGTAAACTCTCATTTGCCTCCGTTGTATGGAATCCGCATTATAACATACACATTAACAGAATACAAGCCGTTCAAAATAAATTTCTTAAAGTATTGTCCTTCAAGGCCAATTCTTACCTGAAGATGCTGCACGCCAGTTTAAAATATTACCTCTTGCCGAAAGACGACAAATGACTGATTTATGTTTTATATTTAAGCTTATTAATCATCAAATAGACTCCCCTCCCTTTTACTTTTATTAAAGTTTAACGTACCTTTAAGAGAACTTAGAAATCACGAATTATTTAACATACCATTCCAAAGAACAAATTTAGGACGCAACACTCCATTAATTAGAATGCAAATCGCATGTAATAATTATTATAAGAATATCGAGTTGTTCTCCCGCATGTTAGCAATTTTTAAGTCAAATCTTAAAGATTTTTTGTGCGCGTTTTTTGTAAATATAATTACATAATATGTATTATTTTTATATGTTTTAGGTAATGTGGTATACTTTTGTAAATTTCCATAAACTCAATACCATAATGTAAAAAGTGGATGCTGTTTGGAACACAGTTCTGTAGTGTCCTAAAGTTGTAAATAAATAAATAAATAAATGAATAAACATTTTGTATGTTTTTTTTTTCTAAATATTGAAAATAGAAAAACATTTAAAGCATATTTTCTGTATTTTTAGTATATTTTTAATTTTAATACGCGCCATCTTGAAGTAGCCATTCTGGATTTCAAATTTTTCGAATTTCGACCTCAGGTTCGTAATTTGTGACCACGAAAATCCCTGAGTAAAATGTTTTATCCATATTCCTCGGATTTTAAGTGTTTTTCCATTTTGATACAGGCCATTTTGGATTCGCCATTTTGGATTTAGATTTTTTCTAATTTTGACCTCATATTCGTGATTGGTGACCCCGAAATCTCCCGAGTAACAATATTCAGGCCAAAATATTGAGTAAAAATATGTTTTACCCAAAGACTCAAAATTTCAGTTGGCACTTTTTCAAATTGGGGCAGAATTAAAAAAAAATCTCAAAAAAGGGGCTGACAATCTTTGTCAAATTTCATAAGCTTTTTATTAAAAAAAAATTAAATTCGGTTACGCTGAGCGTTCTGTAGCCATTTTTGAAACAGTCTAACTCGTATTATGCAACTGTGCGTCGTCCAACTCGGCCCCAAAAAGGGTTATATCCGGTAATATGATTTGAATACCTTTTGAAAAACACCTAAGTCAGCTCCATGTGCAATAAAACTTACTTGGTATAAGGGCTAATTAGATATGGAGGTCTACCAACAAAGTGAATTGTGGTTAATATTTATGTAGATAATAATATAAAAACTTAGTTGTATTTTGATATCTCACTGGTACGTTAAATCCAAAACAAAATTGATATAAGTAGTTTTGCTAAATTTAGAGAAATTTATAGTCAACGACACAAGATACTACTCGGGCAGTTGTAGACAAAAGTAACGCCCCGGTCCGTCCACAAGTCAAATTAAGATTAGGATAAACATTTTTTATCTTCGTCTCTTCCATGCCATCCGCGCCGAACTCGCCCATTTTTCTCTAACAAAAAATGATTATTAAACGGGCCGGAATTCCCTTGGCTAGTATAGTTCGTCTCAAAGTATACCGTGTTAGCTCTTGCCTTCATTTATGGATTATACCTGCCGACAGCAATAAAACTGCGGATCGGTAGGTATTAAAGAACAGAACATTAGTGACGGACTTTAATATTATAAAGATTTTTAATTTATTGTTTATTTAGGTAAGTATAATCTTAAAATTACATTACATACATATACATATGCAAAGTTTTAATAAATTTATAACTGCATTATCTAAACATAATTACCTTTTTAATCTAAATATCTAAATATAATTCTGTTTCACTATCAGTGTCATCATTGAGATTAATTCAATAGGATTTATGTTGTTTTGATAGAAATGTAAGAGTCCTCAATTTTATAATGTGCTGTAGTGAATTTTTTCAGCTCTCAACTGGTATGTTAGTAATTAATTTTTTATCAAATTTATAACACTGGGACTAAAGTGGGTTTAACATTTTCTGCTCTGATCTTTGATTTTACATGGTTCCACAAATGCTCTATGGGGTTAAACATACAGTGACGGAGGAAGCCGTAAGACAGTATGCCCAGCCAGTTCAGCCAAATTATCAAATACATATTGTTTTTTAATTGCATATGAATTTAGGACTTTCAAAAGATGCATTTTTTTGTAACTGAAATTAAAATAAATATAATTTTTTAACAAATATTCCTGTATTTCAGTTTTTGAACTTAATGAAGCTGGTGCTTTGTGTAGCGGACGGCTGTGGTAGCTTGCGTTATTCATGACAATAACACTGTTGTTTGTAATATTTTTTAAAAGATAATTTTAAAACCAGTTTTTAAAAAGTTCTGCACTTGTATCCTCATGATAATCCAAGCTAGAATCCTTAATATTCTTTGCAGACAACAGCAAGCAGTTTGGGACAAATCCGTCTTCTGAACCAGCGTATTATGGTAATGCGTTTTCCTTTATTTGAAGGTGCTTTCGTCTGGTTTTGACTGGAATCAACCCATCCTTTGATACTGTGTCGTGTGTATCGAACCATGTTTCATCAAGGTAAATTATGGATCTGTTTTCTAACCTATATCTTTTAATTTCTTGACGGTAATTAAAATCTCCAAGTGCGTAATCTGTGCGATTCCATTAGTACTTGTCTTTTGGCTATTTTGCGGTATTTAAATACCATTTTACAAACAACTCTATGGAGGGTGGCACGGCTAATATTTATATTGGTTTCGTCTTCGTCTAGCTTCTTTTTCAGTTTATCCAAGATTTGTTTATACGGTGAGATTGAAAATCACTACGTTTTTTTCTTTTGTTCAATTCTTCACTAATAATAATATTACTTATCGATGATATTGGAGTTTTTGTAAGTAGACAGGTTTCTTTTAAAGCTTCTTGTTTAATTAGACCTCTACTGATTAAAGTTTCATACACATTTTTCACAACCTGTTTTGCATCTAATGACAAATGATTTCGACGCGACATAGTTATATTCTCGTAAAACAACTTTTTCGAAACGCACAGTAAAAACGTTATTCAACACTGCCACTAAAATATTAGCCAAATATTTATATGCCTAATGGTTAATACTCAAGAAATACCTGGCCCACCCCTGGCCTTATAAACAAATGGGTTTACCCAATAACAATAGGTAATAAAATCGTTAAAGGTTTATTGGGGTATGGTCCGTCAAAAGCCAAAACGATATACTTTGAGACAGACTATACCACTCGGATACTTATATTTTTTTCTATTTTAGTTAAATTCGTGATGCAGTATTTTGAATGGACCACAAATTTAGCGCTGTTCCAAATAAGATCGAATACGCTTTATCAAAAGTTAGAGGTTCTCAATGCTTTAAAATATTATTTTTGTGGAAGACTGTACACAACACATTGTAAACTTTTTAGTCCTAAAATATACCTTCCATAAAAACGATTACGTAAAAAGAATAAAATATTGTACAATATTTTTTAATAACAAAAAGACCCATGTAAACTTTTAATCTAAAAATTTTTATCAAAACGATCAAAATATGTAGGGATTTTTTAATTTTTAAATACTTTGATTTATACAGGGTGTCCGGAAACAACATCAGGAAACTTAAGGTAGTGATTCTTCATTGAAAAAAAAATGCTAGTAAGTTATGTGAGCAAAAATGTCGAAATCTTCACCACTAACAAGATACAGGGATGTAAAAATATGTTTTTTGTTTAATTTTTTTGGTATATTTATTTTATTCTTCAAACCGATTAAGTTGATATTTGGTATAAGAAACAAGTTTGGTTGACTTTACAATTCTAAGAACAAATTGCTTATTTTTTACTCCGCTAGAGGGCACTTTACCTAAAACATAACATTAATTTCCCTTATAACTTTTTTATTTCAACAGATATCTTCAAACAGAGTATAACATGTTAGAGGTAATTATAAGCTTGAAAAATAATGTTCTCCTGATTAATGTCGAAAATCCTTACCGCTCAGCCAGAAAATCGACTTCAAAGTTTTCATGCTTTTGAAATCAGTTACATACGCAATTTTACTTTACCCGTAATCAAGTTAGCTTGCTTGAAAATAACATTATCAAGGGTTTGTTTTTATACCAATATCAACTTAATCAGTTAAAAAATAAAATAAATATGCCAAAAAAATTAACAAAAAATAATATTTTACATCCCTGTATTTTGGTAATGGTGGAGATTTCGACATTTTCTCACATAACTTACTAGCATTTTTTTCAATGTAGAATTACTACCTTAAGTTTTCTGATGTTGTTTCCGGACACCCTGTATATTGCATTAGTTTTTAAAAATTAACGTAAAAACCGTTTTTGAGATATTCCGAAATGAATGTATGGTTTTCATGCATGACAGATTTGATATCGACAATGCTAATTATGCACAATTTGATTGTTAATATCTCGTTTCACAGACGAAAAAAAAAACAAAAAGGCACTTTTATTAACCCTATCAGAGCTGTCAAAGTACTCTTAAATAGTACTTCAAGTACAAGTACCAAGTTCTTGATTTTTTAAAAATTACCTCAAGTACAAGTACCAAGTATTCATTAGAATGTACTTGCATTTTCAAGTAATTGAAAAGATTTGAAGTACCACCCAAGTATTTTACTTGAAGTAAATCCAAGTACTTGAAGTAAACCAAAGTACTTGAAGTAAAACAAAGTACTTCAAGTAAAACAAAGTACTTGAAGTAAAACAAAGTACTTGAAGTACACCAAAGTACTTGAAGTAAACCAAAGTACTTGAAGTACATAAAAGTACTTGAAGTAATTAAAAGTTTTTCAAGTAAAACAAATTATACTTGAGTAGTATTTTTTGTAAGAAAGTTAGAGGGTTTATTCCTCAAAACGGGGTTTTCTAACAACTCCTAAAAGCTTTAAGGACTGAGTGCTACGTCATTGAAAAGTAGGCCAGTCGGTAAAAACTATAGTTAGGAAAACAAGTAGGGTTGCTAAGTGTCCCGTTTTAAGTCGGGATTCTTATGCATCCGATGTCCGAAATAATGTAAAATTTCGTATGTAAATTTATGGCAACAGGCCTTCCATGTCTTACTCGGGTGAGCGCTTGGGCCTTAAACTATTAAGTATAGGAAATATTGGTTTTCCCCAAAATGGGTTTTTTCCTGTGGTTGCCAACGGGTTGGCGTTGGCACCCGTTGGCATCCTATACATCTGCCAAAAGCGAGTGTTTTCATATGGGTGCCTACAGCAGGTTGGCACCCAAAACCTATTCTTGGGATACCTTCTACTATTAGGTATCTTTCTTTTTTGTTTTCACCAGACCAGAGCACTTATAATTTTTACGTTGACACAAGACCGATTTAAAGAACAAAAAGTCTAATTCTCAGTAATAGTTACACTTGTCTGGCTGTTTGATCCAATTCAAATGTGCGCTGTAATGCAATACAATAGAAACAGCAGCGGTTGCGCGTATTTCTTGTTGTAACTTGTTTGTACGATTATCTAAGGCGTGTAAATTTGAGTACTTGGTTGATTTTTTACTTCAAGTACTTTTTATTTACTTGAAGTATTGTTTTTACTTTAAGTGCTTTTTATTTACTTGAAGTACTTTTTTTACTTCAAGTACATCGTAATACTTCAAGTAATTTACTTGGTCAAATCAAGTAAAAGTCCAAGTATCTTCATAAAAACTAATCAAGTACAAGTACAAGTACCTCCTAATAAAAAGTACTTGAAGTAAAATACTTGAAGTACAAAAAAGTATTTCAAGTAAAATTTTACTTGAAGTACTTCAAGTTTTGACAGCTCTGAACCCTATATTTCAATTTCATTTAATTCTTAAGAAAAGCCGTTCTACAAGTAAACTACCTTAATTAAATAAAGTCTTTATTATTTCCTTACTGTCGGATAATCATTAATAAACTTCCTTACGTAAGCATAAAAATAATTATAATTAGAACAACCGAAAAAGCTACCAAAGACTAAACAGGTATCAATTTGTACGTGTAAAATGTTAAACCCTGTTGAGTGCATTAATGGGCCATTGTTTCAATCGAGTGTGGGGCACACCTGTGGAGAGCCGAAACTCGAGGCGCCTCCGGATGCGAAGGTCGACGTGTGTGTAAATGGGGCCCTTTTAACTACCTATTATTAGTTTGGGCAGTTTAAATGGGGTGTTTATGTCAGCTTGTTTAAATTTTACAGCGGAAAATTAGAGGGGTTCTTAACGGCTTTGTTAAAAGCCTAATTATAAAGTGAAATAAATACAGACTTTTTTAAAAAGGACGTCCGTTTTGTTAAAGAGTATATAAGTATAATATGATTAAAAACAAGTATCGGATATAATGTTTACTTTTACTTTTCGAATACAAAGTGTCGCATAGAGAACCTGCGTAAGAACTAGTGGCTCCTCTCTCGTAAGTTTTGTAAGTTCGTACGTGATGACGAAATGATAATAAAATGATGATAAAAATATTACAGTAACTTATTGAAACAATAAAGATTAATAAAAAAGTTATAATTAAGTGATTACGAGTGGAAAAAACGTTAAAATCAAGCCAAGATCTGGTAACATCGATTGTTGTGGTGTGTTGTATCATATTATAATAAAACTGAGTCAAATATAAAATTGTATTCGTTTTCATCAAAATCTCATTAAATAGAACGTGGATAAAAGTGGATAAAAGCAGTCAATCGTATATTAAGTAAGTGTATATGCGTTGACAATAAATATACAGTGTGTACATTATGTATGGAACAAATTCATTAGTTGCATAAGCAAAAAAATGGATAATTTCCTCGAACACGTAATTAATAATTTTTAATTGCGCATTTTTTGGGCTATAAATGTTATAATTTATAATATTTAAAGTTTTGTTAGTTTCACATGTCGCCGCTAAAGGGTTTTTTTACATTCCGACAGAAATGGTTAATTTTCTTAAAAAAATTAAATGCATTGGTATAATTTTTTCTTTATGAAAATGTAGCTAAATAATGCCTTAACAAGCGCGCGAAAACCGTATCTTAATATCTTTTTCCTAACCTAAAATTTAGACCAAAGAAGGTTTTATATGCCAATATCTCAAAAACTATTAGTGATGAGCAAAGCAAGACCAAGACCAAGACCGGGCTAGTCTTGGTCTTGGTCTTGGTCTTGCAAGTCTGGTCTTGGTCTTGTCTTGCAAGCCAAGAAGGTCTTGGTCTTGGTCTTGGTCTTGCAACCGGTCTTGGTCGGTCTGGTCTTGCTGCAAGAGTCTTGCTGGTCTTGCTTTTTTTGGTAGTAATAATTTACATTAAGCAATCTTAAACAAAATATATATTTTTTTAATACTTACAAATAAATAAAGATGAAGACTATATTTTTTGCTTTAAAATTTTAAAATATACCAATTTTAACCTTACATGTACATTTAAATTATTTGATTAAAAAGGATATTTTAAATGTAGGGGTTTATTTATTTATAGCGCTTCATTTAAGTGATAGGAAATATTTAAATTTTCATTGAAGAAGCATATAAAATTACAATACTGAGTACTCTGAGGGCAGAAAAAAAACTTTTAATTTCAACCAGATGTGAAATTTCCATGAAAATGATTCTGATATGTAAACATTGGTTTCTAATTAAAAAAAAAGTATTTAAGAAGCGTTTCAGTTCAAATAATAATGTTCAAATTAGTCAAACATTTGCCGTACAAAGTTTGTACAAATACTTTATAAACACTCTGCATATACAAGGTGGCTCGATAGTGCGACAGAGATCGATATATCCGAAACCGTTCATAATGGTAAGAAACTGAATATACAAAAATTATAGAAAAAAGGGCGTAAAATGTAAAATTATTTTCTATTTCAGAACTTTTCAAAAAATCCACTACCACTCAAGAAAACTTCCTTATTTTTAGAATTTAACCTAAAATAGAAAAATTATATCAAAAAATTCATTTAAAAAAATCGCTTCCCTGTATATTATGCTGGAAATTCTTGAACTGTCATATAGATACAATGTCGACGTAGATGGTTTTTTATATATCATTTTCGGTTTTGACAAAAATGACGTCATCATTATACTTTTGGCATGTTTTGACTTTTCCGTCTAAACCGGAAGTGAAATTTAAAATCCATTTATATAAAAAGTATTCCTATATAAAATGGCAAATATATTTTTTATTAAACCATTACTTTTACATTTATATCTTAGTTTAAAGGAGCAATCTAAAGATGCCACTTCTTACAGTGTGGCACAAAAATAATGTATTCCTGGATTTTGGAAAGTTTTAATCCAGTAAGTGGCATCACTAAATAACTAATTAAAAAAAACGTTAGAAATAGGTAAGTAATTTTCAGCTTCTATAACTTTTGTACTCTTAGTTTTCTCTGTCGTAAACGGTTTTGGAGATATGGAGCTTTGTCGGACCATTGAGTCACAATCTTATTATTTTTGAAACATGTTACTGAATCTACTAGTTATCGTTTTTAGATAATTTTATTAAACAACGAAGTGATCGATTTAATTATTATTTTATGAACAAAACTTGTTACTCATAAAATAATCGCCTTTTTAGGCAGTTCTCGACACATTTTTTGTCATGTCTGTATGAAATACCTCTGTATATTGAATATAAAAATTGAATATTATAATTTATAAAAAAGTGACAAAAGTGCAAGAGTCTTGCAGGTCGGTCTTGGTCTTGCAAGCGAGAAGGCGGTCTTGGTCTTGGTCTCGGTCTTGGTCTTGCTGCAAGACCAAGACCAAGACCGCAAGACCAAGACCGGTCTCGCTCATCACTAAAAACTATAGAATCTTCAAAAAAATTTATGGTACATTAATTCTGTATTTTTACGAAACCTTTAGTTCGTCTTTTTGAATTCCAGGGGTATACCTTAAAAAACCCTGAAAATTCGATTTATTGATTATAACTCGTAAAGTATTGCATTTAGGCAAAAAGATTATATAACCTAAATAAAAGAATGCGTAAAAATACATAATTTATGTCATATAAAATTTCTTGTAACTTTTATAGTTTTTGAGATATTAACATAAAATTTTTTCTTTGGCCTAAATTTTAGGCAAGGAACAAGATATCGAGATATGATTTTCGCGAGCTTGTTTAAGCATCATTTAGCTACTTTTTCATGGAAAAAAATCATACCAATGCATTTAATTTTTTTGAGAAAATTACCATTTCTTTAGGAATGTCAAAAAAACCCTCTAGCGGCGACATGTGAAACTAACAAAACTTTAAATATTATAAAATTTATAGCCCAAGAATAGCTCTTTTCAACTAACCTAAGCTGCTTAAAATCGGCTTATCCGTTTTGAATATACAGAGTGTTTTTTACGAAAACCTTTAAATGCCCTCCACCACTTTATTTTTAGAGATACAGCAAAAATTATTAACAAAAAAGGTTTAAATTATGCTCGACTTTAAAGGTCAGGTACTTTTTTTAGGTTAATATAGCAAAATTCACAGAATCATCACTTTTTTAGATTCAAGATTGTAGTTACGCCCCCTAGCAGATATTTCAGAAACTTGAAAATAATTTCCAGCTATTTCTCCTGACCACTTTTACAAAAAATATTTTTTACCCAACGCTGTGTGATAAATATTACAGCCGGGTCCTTTCTTATTTGGACACCCTATTTCTTTAGCCCAGATGGTACTCGTAAATTCGGCACATTTATTTTTTGAAACCCACTCTTTATAATAACAATGTTTGACTTTTTTATTTTAATAATTAATTTATAATTTCTATAGCGAGCAGTATAAAATTCAATAATTTGCCTCACAATATAAATGCTAAATTTTGGACATTAGTACTTAAGAATTTGTAATATATTTTGTCCCCAGATATTTTCCTTCTATTATTTTTTCGTAAAGAATAGAAATAAAGAAATTCTGAATAATTTTTATTCCTTGATTCTAGAAATTAGCATTATTTCCTTTTTTTCTATCAGCTTTGTTTACTATGTATAAATTTAACTTAATTTTGTTATTTTTAAACTAATGGGTTAAACATTAAAATTTCAATCGAGATACCGATTTCTAATCGTTCTTAATTAAAAAACTTTAATTTAAGTACACTAACATTACAATGCTTCAGTGTTTTGTGGTATGAATTCCATCACAGTATTATAAATGTAAAATGAGATTCCCACAAAAAGATAATATGGCAGCTTAATGAATGTTTTTCAAAATAATGTAGCCTTTGTGTCAGTTCGAATGGCCGGAGATTTATCTGGGCTGCGTTTCCTCTTATCGGTTCTATCTTTGTTTAACTGATACCCGAAATTGATAATAGTCGATGGGGATATACGGACCTTTATACACTATCAAACGACGTCGCTGTGTGAAATGGTTTATATTTAAAATAGAATCGATTAATATTTTAATTCAGGGCAGCTTTTAGATAAATTATATATTTCAGTTTAGTATACTGGGTTGTTAAATAAGTTGGGTCGTAAGATAAGAAATATAGAATTTAATAGTTTAAAATACACTTTATTGTTCACTACAATCTCTCTGGGCGTCGATTCTCCAGTCTCAACTAAAAAATATATCAATCGACAAATGTCGCAAATGAATCTCGATTACCCGCTTTCTTGAGTGTAATGCGAGTCTTTAGGTAGTTCACTCGTAAAACGGCTTTTCTTAAGATTTAAATGAAATTGAAATATAGTATTATTATAATTGAATTTAAAAAAAAAAACGAAATTTTTTTGTCGTCTATGAAACGAGATATTAACAATTAAATTGTGCATAATTATTAACATTGTCGATATCTGTCATGTATGAAAGCCACGCATTTATTTCGGAATATCTCGAAAACAGTTCTTAGGATATTTGTTAAAACTAATGCAATATAAGTCGAAGTATTAGAAAATTTAAAAAAAAACTGAATTTTTTGACCGTTTTGTTAAAAAGATATTGATTTTGAAAATTTACTAGGTCTGTTTGACACCCTGTATTTAAGTGTATTTTTACATAGCCACTTTCATTACAATTTTAATGATATAATATATACATAGTATAGGTCCCTGACCTACGGTTTTGGCTTAATTGGCAATTATTTTTCAGTAGGACAATAATTTTAAATGGGACTCTTAAACGAAAAAAAAAATGGCAAAAAAAAGCACAGCTTGAAATTATGTTTTAATATGACTTCTTAACAACACCCCAAAACGGTTGTAAACACGTTGATAAGAAGCTAATTTACAGATTCATATCTAAATCATTTAAATCATAACCAATTTTTGAATACGCCAATCAAGCCAAAACGGTTAGTCAGAGACCTACACCATGTTATAACATTAGAATTGCAATTAGAGTGGTTCATTTGAAAAAAATGAAAAAAGTAACTACTTGCAAACCTTCGCAACATCGCCTAGTTTTTTACAGAATTTTAAATTGTAAAATTTTAATGATCAAAACCACTACATATCGTTTAAAAAAGAATATGTGTAAAAAATTATTAAAATTTAGTCAGCGTCGTAGTCATAGTGGTTATATAATTGCATTTATTCTGAAGATAATCACTAAGAAGTTCGAAACGGTGCATCAGAGACCCATAGTCATGTACATCGTTGAATTGTCTTTAAAAGGGCTATTTAAATAAGTAATAAAATGTAGGGTTTCATTAAAAAAAACTGAAGTTTGTGTCACCATCCTCTAAGTAGAAACGCAATAAACCTAAAATTAAAGATACGTTGACCCTTAGGCCCTTAATAAACGGGTCATCCCGTACGTAGGGTCTTTATAAAAAAAATATAATCATTACTAAAAAAACCCAATTTTTTACCACTTGTAGTAACTTAAGTTTATGTAAAATTAAAAAATGTACTATGATAAGTTTTATATTGGTCTACCCATTTAACTAGAAATCAACATTAAAATAATTATTATAAACAGAATTTGGTGTAAAATTTTTTTACCGAATACCGCGCAAGATTAAATTAAATCCAGAATTTTTTTCTCGCTCATTAATATTTCTAGAAATTTATTTTAATTTTTAAAATATTCATGGGCTCGAAAAAAATTCCGGAAATAGTTACACTCTTGTGATGTTACTAGTAAAAACAACTAAATTGTGCATTTTTTTACAAAAATGGCATAATTCAAAAAAAGTCTATGTTCTCCGTTAACTTTAAATTAAAACTTTAGTTACTTGCCCTTACACACAGCTTCAAAATGTACAAGTAACATTAACCTTCTGTCACAACAAACTTTTAGGTGCGCAACAGCCCTTCACTTAATTGAGATCTTAATCGCGTTCCAATTTATTAAACAGCGCCTCATGAGTGCTCCGCTTTTTTTCGACGTCTTTGTGGGTGGTACGCCCACGCCCTCTTTCGATTACTTTATTGTGATAAAGATTAGATAGGCGCGCTATTTATTATTATTTTCTAGTTTGTAACAAGTTTTAATGTTGTAAGTCGTGTTGTTCATTGTTTGGCAGCGGGAAAATGATTTACTGGTTTTCTTTTTAGAACAAGACATTGGAAACGTGTTTTCCCCAAAGCTCTCCCGCTAACACAAAACCCACCCTTAGATAAAGTGCAATATTTTTTTAATTACAAAAAATTTCACAAATAAAAATACAAAAAAAAATCCTATAAACATATTATTTATTTCCTAAACTTACTAACTTTTGAACTGCAGAGCGGAAAATTTTTAAGAAAAAAATTCATTACTTATATTTTTCAAATTTGTGAAACATAAGGAATGGCATTTAAGATAGATTTTTATATTTCCAAGGCTTTCTTGCAACAATATTTGTAATCATCTGCTACTCTGGAAAAGGTTTAAAATCTGCTACCCCCAATGGTTCTTTCATTGTATTTTTTTTATCGCTTATTTATATTGCAGATATGTATTTTTACTCAAAAAGGGACAATTAACAAACAAAATGCACTAGACCAGGGGTCTCCAAACTACGGCCCGAGGGCCACATCCGGCCCGCGGACAGATTTTGTCCGGCCCGCGGAGAGCTAGCATACTTGAAAACTCCTTTTAGAGAACAAATAATTTTTATAGCAAATTAAATTTAGTTTACTGAAGTATTCTAATTTTATGTTGAATAATTATTAATATGACATCTACATTGATATGGTCATGGGCTAACTCCGCTAACTCATAACATTCTTGTAGGCTTATTGTTATTATTTTTGTGATAAGTTGGATAAAGAAACACAGAATTGTAATGAGTAAAGACATGTATAATATGCAGAAAATTTAACTTCAGTATATAATAACTAACTAATTATTGAAATTAATCCAACTAACATTTTATACATTTTAAATAATCACATAACTTATAACAAACATAATGACATATGAAATACTAATGAGATTTATGTAATTGAGATTTTCCACTGACAATAGTTTGTAGTTGTGGACTAATTTTACTTGTACCAATTATTAAAAGAGATTTAAGATGCTCATCAGTAAGTTTCGATCTGTAAACATTTTTTGTGTACTTCATTTTGGAGAAGGTTTTCTCACACAAATAAGTAGTACCAAAAACAGAAAACAGACCACGAGCAAATTTATGGAAATTATCAAATTGTGTCAGTGGAAGACTCTTATAAAATTTCAACAAAGATGAGTTTTGATATTTGTTCTTAATTATATCACTGCATTGTAGATCAATCATTTCCATTTGAAGTTCCGGGGCTAGGGTTTCAATGTCAGTATCAAAGGGTTCTGAAAAATCTTAATTTGATTTGCAATGGCATCAAAGTCCGAGAAACGAGTATCAAAATTTATCTTCAAAGCACTCAAAGTTTCGATTGCAAAATCGATAGGAAACTCAGTCTCAGTAGTGTGGCTGAATATTTCACATGTTTTAAAATGTGAAAAATATTTACTTCGAAGTTGTGATTGAAGCAGTCTCAATTTCTTCCGGAATGATTTGATATTAGTGTATAAATCAGGAAGATGCTGGTTTTCTCCTTGCAATCCCAAATTCAGTTCGTTCACATGTTTTGTCAAATCAACATAGAATGCTAACTTCCACAGCCATGCGTTGTTTTGTAATTCAGTAAGAGGGCGATGCTTTTCATTCAAAAAATTTCGATCACTGCTCGAAGTTCAAAAAGCGCTGAAGGACTTTCCCACAACTAAGCCAGCGTACGGCAGTATGATAAGGTAAGTCAGTTTCTCCAATCTCTTCAATAAATTGTCGGAATTGTCGGTGATTCAGCCCAAAAGATCTGATAAAATTAACAGTTGATATGACTGGTTTCAGAACGTCAGACATATCCAAACATTTTCCGCACAAAGACTGTTGATGAATGGTACAATGTAAGACTAATGGTTTTGAACCACCGTCATTTTCTACAGCCTTTGACACAAGAGCGACCACTCCTTTATCTTTCCCACTCATGTTTTTGCCTCCATCAGTTGTAATACATTTCAAGTTTTTTCCATCGAAGGTTCTTTTGATTAATGGCCATTTCAACTCCTTTAAAAATATCTGTACCAGTAGTTGTGCCATGAATACTATACATATCAAGAAGTTCTTCGTGCACTTCATAGCTTTTATCTACTCCTCGAATATAAATCAACACCTGAGCAGTATCACACATCCGTTGACTCATCCAAGGCCAAAGAAAACCACCAAAATGTCCATTTTTGTCGAACAGTTGAGAGGATATATTTTCAGCGATGTTTTCTACCCTTCGAGCAACAGTGTTGCTGACATACTCACAGTTTTTAATAAATTTACCTTTTAGGGCACATTTCTTCGGCTACTGCAATTATGCATTCTTTGATCATTTCTCCATCGGTGAATGGTTTTCACCGTTTTGCAATTTCAAGAGCCACCGAAAGCTGGCACGAAATTGCAGCCTCTGTTCAGTTTTGAGTTTTGTAAATGAAGATTGCTGCGATTTCAATCCGCGCTGCATAGCTTGAATTTTCTCCGAAATTTCCTGTATATTTTGAGTAATTTTGAAAATGTTTTGTTTCATAATGACGTTTAATGTTATATTCTTCGAGAACGGCTATGCTTTCATTGCAAATCAAACATAGCGCCTTGTTATTGGACTCAATTACGAAATACTGAATGTTCCACTGATCTTTGAATTTTCTGGATTCACTATCAATTTTTGCTCTTCTTTTCCATACTACTAATTCACACACAAAAGCAACAATTCAAATTAAAATACTGTTATAAAGATGTCTTAAACTTAAACACGCACAAACACGTTTTAAGGAGGTATGCAATATTTTATTTACCAACAGTGTCATAGGAACTGACTTGTGGTTGCGCCACTAGCCTTCTTATATATTCCAATTACTGCCATCTAGAAGTGAGTGGAAGACACCAGAACTTTCTCGAACCAACGTGCTATTAGCGCCATCTGTTAGCGATAGAAGGTACTACCTATTTCCGCTTGTGTCCACCAGATGTCGTTTCACGTTACTCCTCATGGCTCTCTCTACGACTAATCTGGAAATTAAATAATGACAGGAAAATTAATAATATGCAGTGTTGCCGTTTTGCAGACTTTAGTCCGTTTGCAGTTTTAAACGTTGTGTACTTTTTCGGACTTTTTTTCATCAGTGGACTATTTCACTTCTTACAACCGGCAACAATGATAATATGGTTTTGGCCCTCGGAACTTACTGGAGTAATCAGTATGGCCCTAAGGCTGGAAAGTTTGGAGACCCCTGCACTAGACAAAAAAGTATATAATTAAGTAACACCTTTACATACCATTTCCTAAATTGCAAATTTTTAACTCTAGAAAAACATACAGTAAAAAACATTAAGGATTGCAGATTTCAATTCTTACCCAGGGTGGGAGTAGATGATTACAAATATTATTTCAACAGAGCCTTAGAAAATATAAACATTTATCCCCAATTTCATGCGTTCATCTAATGTTTATCCACATTTATAAAATAAAATAAAATGTTTTTTTCTTCCTAATTACCACTCCGTAATTAAAAAGTTATAAAGTTTGCGACATATGTATATAGAAACTTTATTTGGTATTTTCATCCAAAGAGTTTATCTGTGAAATGTTTGCAATATTAAAGAAGCTTCTTAAATTAAAAAAAAAATCCAACTGACTGCCAGACTTACTTGTTTCAAAATCATAAATAATTAGCAAAGTAATGGAAAAATCAATAGTTCTAAAATTTTAAAGTGTTTGAAAAAACTGATAAATATACATGACTGATTCTGTCAGAAGCTATCCAAACGGGTCTTCTTTCGTGTGTTTCCCACAACTGGAACATGTCATTTTAGTTCCTTGGCAAATTTTAAATAAAATTTTAGCAGAAACAGATAAAATTGTATATTTTTTTTTTTTTCAGAAGGCCATAAGGATGCTTTCCCTTGCAGCATATGAATCTTTCTTACTAAAATAAAAGAAAACCTAAATTTTTCTCATATGGTCTTGAAGAACGTAGCTTGTAGTACTTTTACTTTTAAGACGATAGAACCTGAAAATAATTTCAGCCTAGCGCTTTTCAGTACCTGTAATGTAGTCAACAAATGCGACAATAAAGAAAAAGTTTTTAGCAAGTTAGACTGTAACAATATTGTAGATATGTTTTTGATTTTTATAAAGATTTATTAATTATAAAGACCTCGACACAACGAGACCCCTTCGGCCCTGGTCCCAGGGTACAGAGACTGAGCCTGCTTAGTCCTGTTGACCCCTCTAAACTAGCAGATCGCATGAAAAAGAAAAAAGAAAACTGCCCAAAAAAAACAAAAATCAAAATACTTGTCCATGTTTAAAAAATTAAACTTGTTAGAATTTTGATAAAAAATTATAGAGATTATGAGATCGCTTTTTTTGGCGTAATTTTAAACATGATATTAATTTGTTGTACTGGTATATTTATTGTTTTTAAAAAATAAAAAAGTTTGTTGTGTTAATTGATTTTAGGTTTTTTTCTGAAATTACTTAAGCATCAAGCAAACGTAACCGTTTAATTCAATAATATATATGTATGCACTTTCTTTAATTTTACATTTTTTAAAACAATTTTTTTTTGCTAAAATACCAGAAGCATTGTGATTTGGGAAATTCTGTGTTTTTAATATATGTTCTATGTTCTTTTATGCGTTTGACCAATGGCCTAAAAGTTTCACCCATATAAAATTTATTACATTTACAGGAGATTTTATAAAACACACTTTTTGTATTTTCGTTGATATTTTACGGTTCTGTTTTTGTTAATTGAGATCTAATAGTGTTTTCTGTTTTAGAGATGGTACGAATGTTAAAATTATTACCTATTCGTTAAATTTTATTTGATAAGCCAGTGTATGGTAAAAATAAATTTGTAACAGGTCTATTTAAATTTCGTGTTAAATCTGGTTGTTCAAATTTGAAAAAACATTTATTATTATTTGGCGTGTACCCAACAAGGACTTTTTAACCATAAAATATTCTTTAAAAAAATTATTTAATTTAGTTACACTTTTTATTTTTAATACTATAATATCTAAAACAAGAAACTAACGAAGTTATTGATGGTAATATTTTGCTTCTTTTTAACATTAATTAGAATTCTGTATTAATAATATGGATTGTAAAGGTAAGGATCACCATCTCTGTGTTAGAAAAAAGGCCCTCAAATTGCACTAAATTAAGATGGCGCTGGAGTTCCCAATGACCCCGTTGTTTTAAGCTTCACTTTATATATTGCCGTCAAGGTCATTGGTTCTCATTGGTTTATACCATACCCTTCGCTACACCAGCGCCTCTTTATTTAGTGCTATTCTACTTTTTTAGCCAAACTCCCATAAGAGATGGTACTCCTTTATTTCTCTACCCTTCATAATTAATATTAATTTCAAACAAACAGGACTAAACATTTTTGTACCATTGTTAACGCCTGTTGCAGAAAACTGTAATGTATAAATACAAAAATGTTATGAACCATTCTGCTTTGTTACACCAGGACGACATCACCTTGAAATAATTAACATTTTTATCCTATCTTTAAAATCTGGTAAAAAAAAAGCTTCGTCATCGACCATAGCAAATGAAAGGTGCCAAGATAAAGATCTGACGTTATTTTAAATTAATGCTAGGAAATGTGGAATTTAACAATACGCCTGTTTTAAAATATTAAACGGATATAATATTATAGTAGAAAAGCTGGCGAACAACTTTGAGTAGGTTCTTGAGGCAATTGTCCTTAAGGAACACTAAACATAAAAGTCAAGGTCTGGGTAAAGGGTAGCAGCCCCCAACCAAGACTTGAATTTTAAAAAATTGGAGAAATTTTCAAAGATTCGAAAAATCTCAAATTTGGATACTTTTGACACATAAAAAATATATAAAAAAATATAATATAAATTTTTTTTTTATTCTTTAACAATAGTTAATAATATACTTAACTGGGATTAAAAAAAATTATTGCTTATACCTGTTTTTTGATTGTTTATTACGCGCGCTCACAAGTAAAATAAAGCCAAAAAATTGATTGTTGTATTGATTGTAAAATTGATTTAAGGAAAAAACAAATTGTAGATAATTTAACTATTAATAACAATGCTTTCCCTAACAGTTTTGATAAAGTTAACAGTTTTTAAGATGAATGATAATTAATGAGAGACGGGGATACTACGGGGCGCATAATAAGCTATTTGACTGATTTTGAAAAAGCGTTTTAAATTAGTCTTTGGTACCTAACAAACACAATACATTTTATATTCCTGGGAAGTCTGCTGTATTTTCAATAAAACTCAATGTTAAAGTTTAAATTATAAAATTCGCGCTAAAAACGCCTGGGGGCCTTTTCTGTAATGGGCAACTACAGTGAATTTTGTTAATAATTTCTCAATTTATTGGCTAAAATGGTATATAAATGGTGTGTAGTGCCACAATGTACCAATATTTCTCTGAAAACACCACAAAAACTGTTTATATCTGTCCAACAAATCCTAAAGCCATCGAAAAAAGTGGTTACAATTAGCTCGAAGAGATCCAAACAGCTTTGTATCGCATTCAAATGTTTTTATATGTGAAGGTCATTAATGTAAGTATACAAATATCCTGCTTTATATACCTACCGATTTATATGCAACAAAATATCGCCTTTAGATAACTTATTAAGGTATAACCTAACTTTTGGATTAGAATGATTTTGTTTGTTCTAGAAGTTAAATACCTAGCAAGTTACTACTTTCTCTTTTTATACTTAACGGTATAATTATTGAATTGCAGATGGAAACTGATATAATAAATTACACGAAATACAAAATGGGCACTTTTTCAATTCGTCTCCCATAAGAGATGGTACTCCTTATATTTCTACATTCCATAAACATAACCTACAATAAGATTTTGAGAAATACTGAATGATGAACACGTAAATAAATAATTTTTTAGAGGTACTTACACAACTGTTTTTACATTTTTTAGTTCTGCAGCATAGTAGTCAGCATTATTTTTAAAGAAACCCACAATAATAAATGCGTCCATCTCAGGTAGGTTTCTGTTATCGGCTTGCACACAATTTATGTTTATTTTGAGGTACGAAACGGATAATTATGTTACTTGAAATATGTTTTTTATATAAAATGGTCAAGAAACAGTTATTTAGATAGTTAAAGATCGAAAATAACTCCTGAAAACACACAACACAAAGCTTGTGACATTTATTTACTTGCAAGTGACGTCACCAAAGTTGCAACCAATCAGAGAGCGTTCCAGTCGCTGAATTAATTTGAAAAATATTTGAATTTTAATACGTATTGCAATAAATATGCATATTTTACTTTATATTATAGAGCAGGGGTCTCCAAAGTACGGCCCGAGGGCCACATCCGGCCCGCGGACAGATTTTGTCCGGCCCGCGGAGAGCTAGCATACTTGAAAACCCCTTTTAGAGAACAAATAATTTTTATAGCAAATTAAATTTAGTTTACTGAAGTATTCTAATTTTATGTTGAATAATTATTAATATGACATCTACATTGATATGGTCATGGGCTAACTCCGCTAACTCATAACATTCTTGTAGGCTTATTGTTATTATTTTTGTGATAAGTTGGATAAAGAAACACAGAATTGTAATGAGTAAAGACATGTATAATATGCAGAAAATTTAACTTCAGTATATAATAACTAACAAATTATTGAAATGAATCCAACTAACAAACATAATGACATATGAAATACTAATGAGATTTATGTAATTGAGATTTTCCACTGACAATAGTTTGTAGTTGTGGACTAATTTTAGTTGTACCAATTATTAAAAGAGATTTAAGATGCTCATCAGTTAATTTCGATCTGTAAACATTTTTTGTGTACTTCATTTTGGAGAAGGTTTTCTCACACAAATAAGTAGTACCAAAAACAGAAAACAGACCACGAGCAAATTTATGAAATTATCAAATTGTGTCAGTGGAAGACTCTGATAAAATTCCAACAAAGTTGAGTTTTGATATTTGTTCTTAATTATATCACTGCATTGTAGATCAATCATTTCCATTTGAAGTTCCGGGGCTAGGTTTCAATGTCAGTATCAAAAGGATTCTGAAAAATCTTAATTTGATTCGCAATGGCATCAAAGTCCGAGAAACGAGTATCAAAATTTATCTTCAAAGCACTCAAAGTTTGATTGCAAAATCGATAGGAAACTCAGCCTCAGTAGTGTGGCTGAATATTTCACATGTTTTAAAATGTGAAAACATTTACTTCGTAGTTGTGATTGAAACAGTCTCAATTTCTTCCGGAATGATTTGATATTAGTGTATAAATCAGGAAGATGCTGGTTTTCTCCTTGCAATCCCAAATTCAGTTTGTTCACATGTTTTGTCAAATCAACATAGAATGCTAACTTCCACAGCCATGCGTTGTTTTGTAATTCAGTAAGAGGGCGATGCTTTCATTCAAAAATTTCGATCACTGCTCGAAGTTCAAAAAAGCGCTGAAGGACTTTCCCACAACTAAGCCAGCGTACGGCAGTATGATAAGGTAAGTCAGTTTCTCCAATCTCTTCAATAAATTGTCGGAATTGTCGGTGATTCAGCCCAAAAGATCTGATAAAATTAACAGTTGTACAGTTGATATGACTGGTTTCAGAACGTCAGACATATCCAAACATCTTCCGCACAAAGACTGTTGATGAATGATACAATGTAAGACTAATGGTTTTGAACCACCGTCATTTTCTATAGCCTTTGACACAAGAGCGACCACTCCTTTATCTTTCCCACTCATGTTTTTGCCTCCATCAGTTGTAATACATTTCAAGTTTTTTCATCGAAGGTTCTTTTGATTAATGGCCATTTCAACTCCTTTAAAAAAATCTGTACCAGTAGTTGTGCCATGAATACTATACATATCAAGAAGTTCTTCGTGCACTTCATAGCTTTTATCTACTCCTCGAATATAAATCAACACCTGAGCAGTATCTGACACATCCGTTGACTCATCCAAGGCCAAAGAAAACCACTCAAAATGTCCATTTTTGTCGAACAGTTGAGAGGATATATTTTCAGCGATGTTTTCTACCCTTCGAGCCACAGTGTTTGCTGACATCCTGACAGTTTTTAATAAATTTACCTTTTCAGGGCACATTTCTTCGGCTACTGCAATTATGCATTCTTTGATCATTTCTCCATCGGTGAATGGTTTTTCACGTTTTGCAATTTCAAGAGCCACACGAAAGCTGGCACAAGTTGCAGCCTCTTGTTCAGTTTTGAGTTTTGTAAATGAAGATTGCTGCGATTTTAATCCGCGCTGCATAGCTTTGAATTTTTTTGTCCGCAAACTTCCT
>JAHBCN010013564.1:0-24413 GCA_019359885.1 Listronotus oregonensis | reverse complement strand
AAAAAATTTAAAAAAAAAAGTCATATATATTATTAAATAAAGATAAAAGAAGCATCAATATCTGTTAATTTAAATAATACGTGCTTACCTATGCTTGATGTTTTATTAATTTCTGGTAAACTTAAAATCAATTACCACCCTTTTTTGTTTTCGTTAAATATAAATAAGCCAGTCAAAAGCAAACTAATGTTATTTATGACAATACGACATAAATAATAAAAAAGTTCTTCTAAATTTTATACTAAAATTTCTACAAATTAAGTTTTAATTTTTATTTTATTTTTCATTTAAGTTAGTCTTAACAGTAAAAAACTTGCCACCGAAATATGGGTAAGTTTTTTAATTGTTGGGTTTTTTCTTTTCTCTGTTTCAGGCGATCTGTTAGTTCATAGGGATCACCAGGACTGAGCACACTTAATCGCTATACCCCAGGACCAGGACCGAAGTGGTCCTTTTTTTTAAAACTTTCCAGGTGAGTAAACCCCACAATAACTTATTAAAAGGAATATTTTGTAAAAGAAAATTGTTGAATAAATTTTCCTTTCAATTATGGCAGAAACTTTCGGAACAGTTCTCGTGTGTGTAAATGGGGTCCAATAATACTGATGCATTATTTGGTTTTAATTGCACATAGCATTTTATTATACATAAATTACACTCCCTGTACAATACTAAATTACGCAACACAGGAACAGGTTCAAAATAACAAACATGACAATAAAGTTACATTTACATTATACTCTAGTTTACGTGTTCACTGATATGACACTAATCACTGTATTAATTGACATGTCCATGCATCAAAATTGGCACTGTTGAATGCCGACGATAGAAAATAGAACGGCGGGGACACTAATAGTCAATCGAAATTGTTATGCGATTCTAAAAAGTGTTACAAGAAAAGTACTAGACTATCTGCACCAAAGAGTGGAATCTAACAAAATCCATAGATTAAATCTAATTTACTTAGGAAAAAAGTATGAAAAATAATGAGATTTTACTTGACCTAAGAAAAAGAAAGAGATTTTTAATTCGATTTCCAATATTTGTGAATATTGGCCATTGAAGACAGACATAGGCGTGCGCAGGGTAAAGCTGGTGTGGGTGCCAAGATAATAATAATAATAACAATAATAATAATAATAATAATAACAGCAGCATAATACAGCAGTCTCTTAAAGTGGTTCACGAATATACCAGAGCTGTTGGAATGGAGTTCGGCCTCGACAAGTGTGCAAATAAGGGCCGGTACGCAAACGATTTAGAAGCTGACCAGCTTGCCGATAGTGCGCTGCTACGCCCTCTACAAAACAACGAGAATTATCGATATTTAGGAATCGACCAAAACCGGACTCAAGATGTTAAGAGCTGTAAAGACCGAGCTTAGAAGCAATTACAGGCGACGTTTATGGATAATTTGAGAATCCAAATTATCTGAAATAAATAAGGTTCTTGCTACTAACTTGCTAGCAGTTCATGTATTGCTTTACTCTTTTGGAGTGGTTAAGTGGACGCGAGAGGAAATACGCGAGCTGGACGTCAGCACACGAAAAATGGTGCATCTTCACCGTAGCATCCATCCGCGCTCATCAACATCCCGTATTTACCTCCCACGCCACCAGGGAGGTCGTGGCTTTTTAAGCTTGGAGTGTATGCATGATCGACTAGTTTTAAGTCTTGCTTGTCAAGTTGCCAATAGTACTGATCCACTGATGCAGCTGGTAAGAGCACACGAAATAGCTAATGTTGGAGCGTTTCTATTTAAGGCAGCGGAGAAGCGGAGAGATTCGGTCTCAGATTTGCAATAGATCCAAACGACGACCAATCACTTACAAGACTTGAGACTAAAGTCGTAAGAAGTGCAGTTAAAAGAGCAGAAAAGCAGATGCTCTTAGAAGATCACATTAATAAGCCGCAACACGGAGTATTTTACCGAAACATAGAAAGACTTAATCTATCTCGAAACCTCACGTTTGGGTTTTTAAAATCTGCTGAGCTCAAGTCTGAGACCGAAGGTTTCCTACTAGTATGCCAGGATGGGGTGATAAACACATTGGTATACCGAAGTTAGTTTTCTAACATTCCTGATACTGCTTGTCGAGCCTGTCGACAGCAACCCGAAACACTTATGCACTTATTGTCAGCTTGTCCAGTGCATGCTGTTAGTAATTACATCCACCGACATAACGATGGGCTTCGGGTACTTTATTATCACCTCAGACTTTATTACGGCATCGATGAAACAGCAATTCTGCATTTGCTCCCGGCGATATCGAGGCAGTAGTGGAAAATGATAACTGTCGCATATATTGAAATTATGCATTTCCAACTACGAATCAAGTTCGCGCCAATAAATCTGATATCGTTCTCCTTGATAAAAGGAATAATTCCATGTATGTGATTGAGTTCTCCGCCCCAGCGGAAACTAACATTGATATAAAGGAACGGGAGAAGCGAGCCAAATATCAGGATCTTCTTGGCGAACTTCGGAGGCTCTATCCGGAGTATAACGTGCGATTGGTTGTCCTGATTGTTGGCGTTTTGGGAGGCATGAAGGAAAATGTGTTGGGGGAGCTGAAGTGTATTCCCGCATGCCAACATTCATCCGAACAACTGGTGATGAAAATGCAGAATTCTGTTGTCCTTGGGTCCCTTCGTTTACTGAGGCAAATGAATTTGGCCGAAGATCACTGACCAAGCGGACGCGAGGAGTGGTCTTCGATACGAATGGCCTTCCGCATGACGCCCTATGGGGTCGGAGCCATAGGATACATCATGTCGGATCTTTGTAAATAATAATAATAATAATAATAATAATAATGAAGTGAATAAAACTTGTTACGATACATTTTATACATTTGAATCTAAGGATTGTAATTTTTAAATCGAACCTTATCAAATAATAATTTTTATTACATTATATGGGTTTTCCGGGCTTCTTTGCCGTGGTCTCTTGGTATTTCTACCTGACGTTTCGTCTACTACTGCGGCAGACATTATCAAAGGTGGGTCCGAGGTCGAAGAACTCTTCCTGACGGCTCACGGTTGTCTGTTGACTGTTTCGTCAGGAAGAGTTCATCGACCTCGGACTTACCTTTGATAATGTCTGCCGCAGTAGTAGACGAAATGTCAGGTAGAAATATCAAGAGACCACGGCAAAGAAGCCCGGAAAACCCATATAATGCAGTTAAAATCGGCCGTGAAAGCTTACACACTTCGATGAATAATTTTCATATTTTAAATACAGTAATCTTTTTCAGACTAGTGGGGGTGCCACGGCACCCACGGCACCCACTGTGCGCACGCCTATGAAGACAGATTTTAAACAAACTGTTGTATGCATAGATTTTTGAATAGTAAAGATAACACACTAAACACGAACTTACGGTCAGACATTGGAAAAGGACGTAACGCGTAACTAAAGTCGATACTTTCTGTTGCCAGCTTGAAAAAAAATTAACCATTTCTTAATAAAATTGCCTTTAAGTTCTATATTTATTATAAAAAATGGGCATAAAAATAAGTAGGTTACTAGATTTGGCTTTAAGAAATAAATAATTAAAAGATAATTTTGCTACATAAACCCCCTTTTATTTATTTTTATTTAGGTAAATACGTTTCGCATTGCTACATTTCGCCCGCAAAGGAAATTTCGCAGGCGAAATGTGGTAATGCCGCTTCAACGCGCTTAGGAATTTTACAACATGTCCGTTGATAAATGGAATGAACACATTACGTGTAGTGCGACGTTGCCTTGGGTTTCTTTAAGTGCTTTATGGTGTTTTTATTAAAACTATTTAGAAACTTATATTAAAAACTCTAAAGTGGTGCGCGAATGTATTTTGTGTAAAACATTGGACTATTTACATGAAGATGTGTCTTTTCATAGGTAAGTTAGGTTCTGTTCGCTAGGCAATGTTTTTACAAAGGTCAGTGGCGTAGAATTACAATAGCCCGAAGGAAAATAACAAGACCAAAAGTAATTTATGCATTGTACTTGTTTTATTTTATTAGAATATTATTGAATTTATTAGTTTGTGAGTAGGTTTATAATATTGTGGGAGAAATTATACATTATACAAAAGGATCATCTAATATTTTAGGTTTCCCTCAGATCCAATGACAAGAAACATTTAGTTTTCTCTTGTGGTAATTGAAGAGGTAAAACATTTACCAAAGCACCCTGTGCTATGCTCGGAACATTTTGATCCACAGGATATTTTGGTTAAGGCAAACAATAGCAAATATTTAAGGCCTGGAACCATCCCAAAAATCATACATCATTCTTAATGATAACCATTCAGTGGATCTTACCAAATTAATCCTAATGAAATTCTTTAAAATTTTTATACATCATAAAACAATAAAAATCCTGGATGAAGAAAAAATAAATGGAACGAGGGGTATAAATACCAAAACTATTTTATTTAGGAATAAGTAAGATAATATATAGGAAGGTATTCCAATCCTGCAATGCATGATGGGAAATGTTTCAAGCGGTCGCCACGAGTGTGTCTTGCCCACTAAGGTATTTTTATCCTTATTTATATGATTGAGGGAGTTAGTATAAAAAAAATTTACTGTGCAAGACACACTCGTGGCGGCGCGACCGCTTGACATATTTCCCATAATGCATTGCAGGATTGGAATACCTTCTTATATATTATCTTAGGAATAAGTAGATAATTTTTTATTTTTGCCTAATTTCCTAACTTTTATGTTATTTTTTGTGTACCTAATTATAATAAAAAGTATCCCCAGTTTTTGTCTTTTTTTATTAATTTGTGGCCCACATTATTCTGAATTTATAGGAGAAAAGTTATTTTGTTTAAATAACCAATGTACCAAAAATATTTTATGTTTTTTTTTAGAATAAAATATTAACATAACTATTTATGTTGCTAATCAATATTTTTTTTAATTAACTAAAATTAAAAAGATCACCATAATTAGAACGATTTAAAAATTAATATTTTTAATAAATTTATATCTAATCGAAACTTCTAACATAAACCATACGCCACTGGCCGAAACTGCAAGGCTTCTTACAATGTTGCTTTGATCTTTTCTAATTTATCTTCTATCCTTTTTCCTTTTATATGATTTTATTGATAATGTGTGGAACAAAACAAAGTGTCACCTATGAATGAAATGTTAAGTCTTTTCTTTCTTTCGTCTGAGGTTGTATGGCGGTACTCCTTTGTCCTTATACACGCATTGTCAGAAGTCTCGACCCCCCAAAAAATTTTTATAAACAAATTTATGTAAGCGATAAGATATAGCAAAGGTTATTCTTTATTCTATTCCCAATATTTATTATACAAAAACTTTTTTATTTCCTCTTTGTGCAACACAGGAAAAAAATACCAAAAAAAGTCACAAATTATTTAAACTGAAAAATAATAGGCTAACTAAACATAACTCAATAGTCTGTGTGGTCACCCCTTATTTCAATCAATTGACCAACGCGCCTAGGCATACCTCGAATAAGTTGTTCACATAATCTACCGGAATATTGTTTCACTCCTCTTGAACGACTAAAGTTAATTCTTGAAAGGTTAGAGGAGGATTTTCTCGACGTGATATTGCTCTAGGGATATAATCTCAAACATGTTCAATAGGATTCATGTCGGAAGAGTTTGCTGGCCAGTTCATTCTTTGGATATTTCCTTCCTTTAGTGTGTTTTCAATCCTTTGCGTGTGATGTGATCTGGCATTATCCTCTTAAAAAATGAAATTTTCTCCTAATTCGTTGCGCAAAGGTTGAATTATTGGTTCGATAATGTTTTTCGCATATACTGCACTTGTCATCGTTCCCTGAACAAGAATAAGTAAAGTACGTCGACCAGACATTATACCCCCCCCCAAACATTACTGTTCCTCATTTATAGGGAACAACTTCTCTAGCATGGGCAAGTCGTTCTGCTTTACCTGGACCTCTCCAGACCCTCTGCCGGCGACTGTCACTCTGTAGGCCAAATCGTGAGAAAAGCACGTTGCGCCACTGAGACAAAAGCCAATTACGGTGCTCGTCAGATAATCAGAAGAATATTTTCTGATGACGTTACTATTATAATTTTTCGCCTTTTTATAGGCGATTACTTCACCACCTAAAAAAGTTATAAAAAGGTATCCGACTAATTTTTTCTTCATTTGTCTTGATTTCTTTATCATAAGTTTTTGATCTCGGCTGTATGTTTTTAAATAATATTCCAATCATAGGCCTATGTTTTTAAATGGTTGCCGGATAGCGCAATTTGCGCAATTTCTTCGTTTTTTCCACTTTCAGTATAAAGTGAAATCATACCAAATTTTTCCAATGGTTGATAAGCCAAAAATCGCAAATTATTATGTAAAAATGAAATTGACGTAAAAACCAAACAAAACTAGATTTTTTTATTTTTGGACAGTCCACAAAGGCTGAAGCCACATGGGACTGAAATATTTGGAGACTGGGAGGAGAAGGAAAAACTTCTGCAGGTAGCAGGTTTTCATGGTCTGGACACTCTAGGGGTAAAGGAACAAAAAAAACGAGAAAATCGGGGCCACTCTAGTTAAACTGTAAAAGAATGCATAAAAGTTGCACTACGTGTTGCTCTGTTGGGAACTGCCTGAGGAGGAATTATAATGGCCAACTTCTGTGAGCAGAAGCCGTGAAAATATCTATAGAAGAGCGACAGATCCCTTACAGCTCGACGGTGGGTAAGAGAAAGAGACTTTTCTGGAAGCGTGGGGTCATTAATAAGACGAACAATTCTTCTTTGAATAAAGTCCATAATGCTAAGTGTTGTAGAAGACGCCATTCCCCAGACATGAGAACAATATTCTAAAGAGGGTCTGATTTGGGACACATACAGAGTATACAGATTATAAGAAGAGAAATACTTTCTGGTTCGAAAGAGGATTTTTTTCGTGACAACTCACGAAGGATTTGCATATACATATATACTATATATATTAGACATATACATATACATATATACTCCTAGTACCAGAGTACCGTGAGTGCCGGGTTTTCCGATGTTTAACCCATCTTTTATGTCCCAGTTCCGTCAACGCTGCCCAAGCACTGAAACATGCAAATATTGCATTTTCACAGCACCTTTTAGACAACGCGGTAGTGCCACCACGGACGTTATTTTAAATAACTACTACCTAAATATGTCTGCCCGGCGGGGCTGGGATTCAACCCCTCGCCGGGGCGGGAAACTTCCCAATTTTCCTTTTTTTAAAAAAATTTTTCCTTTTTTGAAATTTCTGGCCCTTTGGATGGGGAATTTTTGGGGATTTAAGGATTTTTTAAGAGCAAATTAAAGCCTTTTTTTGGGGTTTTTAAATTTCCCCTTCTTTAAAACGGTTTTTTTTAAATTTTTTTAACAAATTTTTACTTTGGTTTTTTTCGAATTAAAAAAAATAAACAAAAATTTTTCGCCCAAAAAAAAAAGATAAGTTAAAAATTTTTTTGTAAAAAGTATTGCATTTTCCGCCTTTTTTTCCATCTTTAATGGTTTTTAAAAAAAAAAAAAAAACTAGGTATATTTTTTTTAACAAAACTATAAATGAGATTGATTGTGGAAGAGAGAAGATGTGTAGAAGAAACAGCGTGGGTGCCAGCACTGAGCCATGGGGCTTAATTTGGTAAAAGCTGGAAGAATGACCATCTACAGTAACTGATATACGTCGATTAGAAAGGAAACAGGAGAGCCAAGAGCAAAGCTTAGGTGGAAGACTGTAAGAAGGAAATTTTTTTGGAACCAACCAACTCAGATGAAAGGGAACAAATTTTATATACAGGCGCTTTAAAAGATGATAATGGTGTAAGTTGTTTAGTTACCACAATGAACACAACCATTTTCAAGTACTGTAGTATTCATACTGAAGAATTATTCGGAATACTTTTAGCACTCAAATCGATTACCGCGCCGGTTAAAATTTCTGGCCGCGCATGAAATCTTAATCGTAGATTCGTCCGTCTTTATTAAAAAACGAAGTGTATGGTGCAGAACGTTTTTAATCGTCATTCTTGTAACACATAATTACGTTACATTTTTTTGGTGAACGACTGCAGCTTTCGATGATTAAGACGGTTTAAAATTTAATTAGGGTATTATTACCTATTAGAACTTTTAAAAATTCAATTTTTATTTTTTTTTACAGATTTCGATTCCTTACACCTTCAAAAATAACTTTCTACAATATTATACGAAAATTCGAAACCGAAAACGAGATACATCACATTTAGTGAACGCGAGCTCTCGGCTCGTCGTACGTGTTCTACGCAGCTGCCGCTGACTCGGCTAACTTTAAACGCGTTTTTTTTCGAAATCACTTTTTTTTCTACTGGCGGACAGTTAATCTCCGCATCTACTCGCTTGATTTAAATAAATCTTGAAGTATTTTATTTGTTTAAGCTTCCTCTACAAAAATCGACCACAATTTCATAAAAAATTTAAAAAAATATTTTTAGCATCAAAAAAATATCGGAAAAAAACGTCGATTTTTGAACTTTTTCTTTACGTCCGCCATTTTTTTTTTACTTTTCCAAATTTTCTGGTCGATTCTTGTTTAAGACAGCTGCCTTTTTAAAACCCATTTTGTTTTTTTATAGACAGAGATTAACTGTCCGCCATGGAGCAGTGTTTTTTAAGGAGTCGATTTTAGCGCCCTCCATAAGGTGCGCATGGTTTGAAAAATTTTAAAAAATATGTTTTTTGTATTCTACAAGAGTTATTTAAGACTATAGAAAAAGTTTGATTATCTTATCTGATAAATAAAGTGTAGAAAAAAAATATTGAAAATGTGTCTTTTTTGAGCTTCTAATAGGTAATAGTACCTAAGTGTAGGAAAATAAAAGTTTTAATCGTCCGACTGAACAATCTTAATCGGCGATTAAAAAGGTTTAAAAGAACGATAGTCTGTGGGGCCCTTTATATTTATTACTGCGCGTTCTATAGAGTGTGTATGAACCCTTGTTTCGTCCCTTTGAAGTGATTAGAATTTTGGTGTAAGTATTTTTCAGTGTGAATACGTTTTCTGTATACCGAGGTTTGTAAATGTCCATTATGTCGTTTAACTTGAAAATCGAGAAAAAGTTGTACTGAATTTCGATCATTTTTCTATTGTTAACTTGATTCTAGGTCGGAGGCAATTTAAATGTTTTAAGAAGGCTTCGAGTTCTTTGTCATCAGCGCCGTATTCAAGACAGCTTGAGCAGATTTTGTGCGGAGGCCCTATATCTAACTATTCAAAAAATGAGAAAAAAAAACTAGTCTACTTTTAAAAATTTATTTTTAAAATATAACCAATTACAAATTTAAGTATCATTAAAGTTCTTGCACTCTCCTAGATTTTTTAATGCAAATTGTTGGATTATAGTAGACATATCTAATTCCTTTAAAACATCGTGCTCAGTACTCATTATAGAGAGATGATTCAAACGGTCTTGACACATCATAGACCGAAGTCGATGTTCAATTTACTTGAACTGTAAGAACGATATTTTTCTACTGCAATTAGCTAGTATTTAAAAAACGAAGTGTTATCTCAGCGTTTGGAACCGCATCCTCCACATGCTTTTTTTAGCAACCTGTACATTTAAAGTTTTTTGCTTAAAGTTAATAAGCCGATTTCTTTCTTAATGCAGTGAAGGATTCAATGAATTGTACAAGACTGACAGCTGTCAGAATCAATATTATAGTTAATTTCATTGGGAGCTTAATTTTTGACATGATGTTGAAATCCAAAATTAGAATGAATGGATTCAAAAGTGAATAGGCTCTGGTTTAAAGAAAAAATAAATTGATCTACAATAGAGGTAAAATTTTGGGCTTTAAATTTCTCTTGTGATGTAATTTTAGCATCCAGGGCCTTTCCACAATCCAGTGGTGTAAGTCGAATATTCAATTGTCGTTTTCTATGAGTATACTAGTCTGGTCCCGCTTAACTTCGTGCCTATTGACTTAAGCCGGTCCCAGACACTACGTGTATTCGGCGAACATTCGGTATTCGAGCTTATTCGCGTAGCGTGTGGGAGCCCTACCTTCGACGAAGATTCGTACTTCGTTATTTTCCAGGAGGCTGTCGGTAAACTAGCACGAATGAAAGAAGTTCGTAGTACGGCGAAATGTCGCGTAGTTAACTTCGGCATCGCTCCCAGACGCTACGGCTTTGTTTATATCTTTTTTTGCTTTAGTGCACCCCTAAGTTTGTTGTGTATTGCATTGGTGGCGGGTTGATTTGGTTTTTATTTGCTGAAATGGAATGGAGCAACGGGTTAACGTTATAGTTTATACAATTATATGAAAACAAACCTGCAACTTGGAACCCACAGATTCCAGAACATAAAAATAGAAATAAAGTGACTGATGCCTGGAATAATATTAAAACAAAGTTTTGCGTGGAGTGCTCGGTTGTAGAATTGAAAAAAAATAAAGACGATGGCAATGTTTCGCCAGTTATTTAATAAAGTCAAAACGTCGTGACGTTATTGAGAAAAATTTAATTTAACTATTTTGAGTGCTCAGGAAGTAGTACGTCAAATGCACGTAGTGTCTGGGACCGGCTTTATATATTTCGAAGTTATCACGTATTGATTTGATAAATTCTTTAAGTGATCTTAGTGCTGCTACTCCTTAATTAAGATTAATATTTGGACCTTGAAGCATATCACTTGGGCTTTTTTTTCTCTTTTATTTAGTTCCAATATATTGCAAATATTCCCGTTTCCAAAACACATTTGGTTATACAAACTATTTGCATCGCTACAAGTTTAAAATTGTTGCTTGTTGTCTTCTAAAATTGTAAATAATATTTCTCTAATTTAATTGTAATCTTTTAATTGTACTTTAAAGGCATGATTTCTAGATGATGAGGTTGTATTTATTTTTTTAAAAACAACAATATTTTTTCATTATTTGAAGATGCAGGTTTTTAACATTCTGTTAACAAATTGTGTCTATGTGTAAAGAAAGTTAAAACACATTCAGTTCCCCTTAGAAATAAAAAAATGCAATCGCAGCAGGACAACAATCGACTTTACCTTTTGCCACTAATTAAGAGAGTAAAAGGCACAAGGAAGTCGCAACATAAACTTATTCGATTTTACAATTTTAGCCTGAACACCATTGTATTTTTTACTCATGTAATGTAATTTGTTAGATTATAATAAAATTCTATATTTAAATATAAAAATTGCACAAAATAAAAACAATTTTCTAAATAAGCGTATTATTGTTTTATGTTGTGGGGGCCCCTTCTTTGTGGTGGCCTCGGGCATCTGCCCAGCATTTCTTCCTTTAAATTTGGCCATGTTTATTATTACCAGTTAATACAAAGTATCGTCAACATATACAGGGTGGTCCACTAAGCGCGCGTTGGTAAAAATAATGGTAATATTTATTCAAACATCTCTATTTTCAAATCTATTTTAATTTAATTTCTTAAATACAACACCCTGTATATTATTTTGCCGTTGAAAACTTTTAAGTGTGCTCTTTTAGAAAACATTATGTTTGCCTTACCTCTCGCACTATCGTTTTGAGATATTAAGGCTTTTCCATCGAAACAATTAATACTCGTTGGCATGTCAGTGTTAGTAATTATTTATGTAATATGGTGACATTTGGTTACATCTTGTGCATATTATCTTCCCTTATTAAGAAGTATTTGGCAATTAAAATGAAGTATACACAGCAAGAATCAATTGAAATGATTTATATCCTTGGAGAATGTTTTAAGAATTGTCTTCTGGCATCCCGAGTATACAGTAAGAGGTTTCCTGAGAGAAGACATCAAGAGGCAAGATCATTCCAAAGATTGATGAATAGATTTGTCAGGACTGGAACAGTTAAGTATGAAAAGCATGAAAGAATAAAGCCAGTGGTAAACGAAAAAAATAAATTTAACGTGGTCTCATCTGTTGTTGAAGACCCACATAGAAGTATAGCGGACATAAGTGATTTGCTGAACTTAGGTCAAACTTTTGTGAAGAGAATGTTGAGTAAGAATAAGTTTCATCCATATCATGTGCAATTGGGTCAAGCACTTGAAGGACAAGACTTTAAAAATAGGATAAATTTCTGTAACTGGGGTCTTGCTCGAATTAGAGATGTACGATTTTTTAACATTGTATTATTTACCGATGAGGTGACATTCCACAATAATGGTCATGTGAACAATCATAATTTACACTTTTACGCTGATGTTAATCCACATTTTATGAGGACTGTTGACCAGCAACATAGGTGGAGTATAAATGTTTGGGGAGGCATAATTGAAAACCACATAATAGGGCCCCATTTTTTTGATGGTCACCTTAATGGGAATATTTTTCAAAATTTTTTAAATGAAGATCTTAATAATTTGCTAGAAAATATACCACAACAACTCTTAAGAAGGATGTAGTTCCAGTTAAATGGGGCACCTGCTCATTTCAGTGCTGGAGTCCGAAATACCCTGAATGAAAAATTTCCAGGCCGTTGGATCGGAAGAAGAGGACCTGTTCCTTGGCCTCCAAGGTCACCAGATCTGACAAAACTTGATTTTTTCCTATGGGGGTACGCTAAAGAACTGGTCTACAAGACACCCCCAACTACAGCAGCAAATATGCGAAAAAGAATAAGAGAAGCATTTAATTCAATGACTCCCTTAATGTTATTTATTTATTTATTTCACGGGCATTGCCCAATCTTTACAAAGGTAAAAAAGAAATATAAAACTAAATTGTACATATCATAATCACATAATAATACATTATCACAATCAGTTGTATTAGGAAAGTTAAAAATTAATAAAGCATTAATGATGCCTAAGATGGTTTCTAAGAGAGCTCTCAGATACATGAAACAGATCTATATTTAGCTCATTTGAATTTCTCATGATTCTATCAATCGCCCTATTCTGTCCATAATTTGTTCTATGGGTTTGAATATTGAATATTCTTTTAACTCTGACGGATCTTCTGGGAATATGGAAGTTCAGTGGAGACAGAATTTGTGGGCAATCAACCAAACCATGAAGAACTCTATGAGCAGTCATGATATCAGTTTTCCTCCTTCTTGAGGCAAAACTGTCAATATTTAAAATACTTTGTAGAGCGGTAAAATCAATCTCTGTAGATGGGATGCCACTTTTATATGCAACATACCTAAGAAATTTTTTCTGAATTGACTCAATCTTATCGATATGTGTTTGATAGAAAGGCGACCAAACAGCAGTGCAATACTCCAAATGTGGCCTGACCAGAGAAACATAGAGAGTCTTTATAGTAAAAATGTTTTTAAAATCCTTGGTATTTCTTTTAACAAAACCAAGCATTCTTAGTGCCTTACTGCAACAGGCCTGAATATGATGTACAAAAGATAGTTTACTGTCGAACAGTACACCCAGATCCCTAATTATATGTACCTTATCAATAGCCCTACCATCAAGAGAAAACCCATACATGCACCAAGTATGGAAACAATCTAAGTCTTGTTGAAATAACGCATAATGATCAAGACACGAATTGGCTTTATAAATCTTAAGGTCATCCGCATAAAGGGCAAATGTTACCTTTATTAGTCTTGTGTTCTGAATAATTTTATTAAATGCAAATAAAATTATATAAATTTATTATACAAAAAGGAGTAATATTATTCTCGATATTATTATGCCACCGAGTATCAATTGTTTCGATTTCTTGAGCCATGCCGCTACGATATTTCCCATTTTGAGTATAAATTTACGGAGAATCCTTAATATTTCAAAACGATAGTGCGATAGATAAGGCAAACATAATGTTTTCTGAAAGAGCACACTTAAAGCTTTTCAACGGCAAAATAATATAAAGGGTGTTGTATTTAGGAAAAATAATTAAAATAAAATTAAAAATAGAGATGTTTGAATAAATGTTTTAGACACAAGCAGGTCAACATTAGATTACATGTAAATATGTCAGCGAAATTAACAAACAATGGCGGAGACATAACAGTTTAAAAACGTATGTTTTTGACTTATCTTAAAAACATTTAATTAATAGCTTGGCAACGCTGCATTCAACCCACATACAAATTTAAAATTGAATACAGAACCCACAAAGGCTTCATTTGCCACATAAAAACATAGGGTATTCCATTTAACAAAAATATTATTTTTGATATTACTGTTTTTTGAGGCACCCTGTATACTAGAAAATAATTGTGGATTGTAGCAGAGATGAAATTTTAAAATTTTCTCATAAGTTCAACGGTTTAGTAACTATTTACCGACGCGCGCTTAGTGGACCACCCTGTATTAGCCAAACTTATGGTTTGATTAATGCAGTTTTAATTGCGTGTTTCTCAAACCACTCCATATAAATATTTGCTACTACTCAAGAGAGCGATAAGCCCATCGGTAGCCCATCATCCTGCATATAATACACACACAATAATTTTAAATACACTTTTACATAAACAGCGAAGTATTTTTTTAAACCTAGTTAGATGCATTTCAACTTTCACACTCTCACTGTATACATATTGAAGCGGTTCATCTTCCAGCTCGTTAATCACCAAGAAGAAAGAGTAAAATCAAGGTCTGCTTAATATTCAACGTGTCAGTTTACCGGAAGATGTCCAACTCGTGTGGTATATTAGTATCTTCAATTTTAATATTTTGGTTTGCCGACCAGTCGCAATTGCAAGGTATATTTTGCCTTATGTTCCAGATGTGATGCATCCACCTCTTCCAGATCATGGTAATTAAGTCTTGAAGATAGTTAAAGTGTAGATATTCTTAGTTTAATAAATCGATAGTTTTAGAATTGAAAACAAAAAACAGTTAGAAAACAACATCTATTTAAAAAAAATAACGTGTGTAGTCTAGCCGAAAAGTGTGTTTTTGCGAAAAATAGTTAGAAGGTTTGAAAAATATGAGCGATAGCCCATTCGACCTCGAGAATGCAAATTAGAGAAAGGCGTTTTGGGGATTTTTCTGCCAATAAAAATTGCAATTGTATCAACAAAAAACAAAAAAAACTTTTTGATTTTTGATGATAACTCAAAAACCATAAGAGATTGCGGAAGTTGCACAAAAGATCCTTAAAGAGGAGGACATTTCCAATAAAAAAGTCCTAACTACCGGAGTTCTATCTTTAATATTTATAATTTTAATTTAACTATGAAAAAGGGCCTCCGCGCGTCATTTTTGGTTGCGCGCTCGGCGTCAAAACCGAGTACGTCACACTATATAATTCTTTTTAAGGTATTAAATATTAATTGAAACATTTTAAAAAATTATGGTGTATTCGCAACACTTTAAAAAATTAATTCTCGTTGAAAATTTAACCTAATGTTAATTTTTTTAACAAGCTAGATAATTGTTAATTAACAAAATTATTTCAAACTTATGTCTTTATTGTACCGGGTGTCCAAATAAGAAAGGACGCCGGCTGTATCTCAGAAAATGTTTATCGCACAGCGTTGGGAAAAAATATTTTCAGTAAAAGTGATCAAGAGAAATAGCCGGAAGTTATTTTGAAGTTTCTGAAATGGCCGCTAGGGGGCGTAACTGGAATTTTGAATCTAAAAAAAGATGTTTTTTGTGAATTTTGCATATTAACCTAACAAAAAAATACCTTTATCTTTTAAAATGAGGGTAATTCCTTTTTTTTGACAATTTTTTCGTATTCTAAAAATAAAGGGGGGTACAGGGTTTTGAAACACACCCTGTAATTGAAACGGTAATTAAGCTGGAGCAGAGCTTTTCTTGGGCTATAAATGTTATAATATTTGAAGTTTTGTTAGTTTCACATGTCGCCGCTAGAGGGCTTTTTTCGATATTCCGACAGAACTGGTTCGTTTTCTCAAAAAAAATAAATGCATTGGTATATTTTTTTTTCATAAAAAAGTAGCTAAATAACGCTTCAACTAGCTCGCGAAAAACTGTATCCCAATATCTTGTTCCTTACCTAAAGTTTAGGCCAAAGAAAATTTTATACGGCAATATCTTAAAAACTATAAAAGCTACAGCAAATATTATACGACATAAATTATGTATTTTTACAAAACCTTTAATTTAGGTTATAAAATCTTTTCGTCTAAATGCAATACTTTACGAGTTATAATCAAAAAATCGAATTTTCAGGATTTTTTCAAGGTATACCCCTAGAATTAGCTTTTTTGATTATAACTCGTAAAGAACTGCATTTAGATAAAAAGATTATTAAACCTAAATTGGAGGTTTTGTAAAAATACACAATTTATGTTTCATAAAATTTCTTCTAGCTTTTATTTTGAGATATTGACGTATAATTTTTTTTTCTAAATATTAGGTGAAAAAAATATCGAGATGCGGTTTTCACGACTGTTGCCAGTGTCAAACCGGTGTTGGCAAATACCCATATCGAGAAAATAATCATACTGGCTGCTTGACATTGTTGCCAAACAGTCTCTAGTAAATAATAATCATACCAAAGATATTTATGTTAAATAAGGGCCACGTTCTTATCCCGAAATCTCGGCATCCTACAGTACTGAGATTTAAAATTAGACAAGTGGTTTTTTTCGGTATTGTAAAATGTTCTTTTTTTATAAATACAGACATTTTTTTTATTTATAAGACATATCAGTGAAAAAACCTGCCAAGTCAAAAAAAACTTGAACTATTTTTAGATCTCAGTACCTTTAGAGGGCAAGATTTCTGGATAGAAACTTGGCCGTTATTTTACATAAATATTTTTAGTATAATTTCTCTCTGTTTTCTAAATTCAATGAATAGAATAAAATTCGGCCGGCATTTTGGATCCCAAGACAATTATGATCTCAGAAACTTAATCAGATTGCAAACTTCTAAAATACCCTCTAAATATACCTATACTGATATTTTTTCAATTTCAAAACACCGAATATTTTAATAATTGGCAGGATGCCTTTAAAAGATCAAAAAAGGGGCTTATTATTATAAAAGTTTATAAAATCCGGAAAACCTTGGTTTTACAATGAAAGTAATAAAAATTTTATAAGAATAATTTCTCGTTTAAGGAGCCACCATGGACATTATCCCGTTTACATGAAAAAAATAGGACTTATAAATAATGAACGCTGTATATGCGGAGAAGTTAGTGACATAGATCATCATATACTGGGTTGTGGTCTTCAGTCCCACAAATCACTTTACATAACTTTCTCAATTTTTTTTAAAGAAAATGAGAATTTGGTATGTGAATTTATATACCAAATTTCATACCTTTATAGAAAACGATAACGAAGTTATGATAGAGGGGAAAATAATTCCTGCGTCAGGCCGGAACTTGGCCTGGCGATCCCCATCATTTTTTAGAGATATTCCTTTGTATAGGTTTTTAATTTTTTTTTCTTTCTAAATTTTGTTTAAATTAAATAATACCCCGTACATCATTGATGTTATATTTGAAACCCACATGCATATCCATGTAGAGATTTAAGAGCTACAATACTTTATTAAAAGTCATAAATCAACCTTTTCTCTATCTTTCGGTTTAATCAAAACGGAGGATGGCCAAATGCGCAACTAAATTGTAATATATGAACGAAAGTTTCGTGAAAAGTTTTTAGATTGAAAGTTAGTGGTGGCTATATTTTTAAATAAACGCCGGTCTTTCATGTAGAAAGTTTTCAAGGCGTACGCAAATGAAAAGTTCATACAGCGTGAGTGAAGAAGTTGTCTATCAGTTATGACGTACTTAGATGAATTCAGTACAACAAAGACCTAAAAGTTGCAGCAACAGTGTTGTAGTTCTCATAATAAGCCAATAAAATACCTATCCAAAATAAAGGTTTCGTTACACAATATAGAACAATAAACAAATTAAGTTTGGGGTGAATATACGAACTTAATTTATACTAGGACCATAATGATATTAATGCAAATAGTAAGTAAATTATTGCAGATTTTATTTATTTAAGCTAGCCACATAGGACGAACAACCATGAATAGTTTTTACGGAATCATGCATAGGACAATCAATAGAGATTTTGTGCACACTTAAATTTAGCCGGAAACAACCTGTGCCATCTGTTAAAATATGATAAATAGATGAAAACCCCGGTTTTGGCCCCAGCGAATTTGTTTACAGTAATTGTTTAAATAATAAAAACTGTAAAAAAGGTATTTTTTTAGTTTTTCGCGTATTACTCAAAAACTATTAGAGACATCGTAATGGTGTCAATGGGACTATTTTAGAGAATGAAAAAAAACATCAAAATGGTTTTTATAGAGCTTTTTCCGAGCATTACCCGCCGAGAAAATCCGGAAAACTAAATTGACCTTTTTTCAATAAATTATATCTCCGTTCGGTTTTAAAAAATTTTAGAGTAATTGTTCAAAATGATAATAATATGTAGTTTAACTACGCAGAGAATGGTTTCTTCCGGGTTTATATTTTTTGATTAGGTAATCAAAAATTTAAATGCTTTGCGAGACTTCACTCGTTTTAGGGGATCAATATATTTTTAATTTTGAAACGGGATATGAGTAAAGATCAAAATTTTTCCATATTTTTAAATTTTTTTTTTAGGGTGAAATCGGTGAAAAAAGTCTCTAAAGTCGTGGGAAAACACGAAAAGTGAGCGAAGCAGAGTATAGTAGAGAAATAGTGGGGTGAACGGAGAGACCCGGGGGGAAAATGATAGTCCGGGTAAATCTGTAATTTACCGTTAAATGATTTTGGAAGGTCATTATTCGAGATAAAACCTTTTGCATTTTTTTTAGGAACAGATCAGCTACAAACTGTCGGAAAGAAATCCTATGAAAAGGTTTTTTTAAGCCATTTTTTACCTTTTTACTCCCCAAAAATAAAACTATTCCAAAAAACGTTTCTTTTATAGGTTTTATGGGATTTTTTTTTAGCGAAATGTATGTTTTAGGAGTGCAGAGGGTAAAAAAGGGTGAATTTAACCCATCTTAGCCCCCAAGTATAATTTCTAATATTATATTCGAATTCAGTGGCCCAAAAACCTATAAAAGAAATGTTTTTATGGAATAATTTTATGCTTGGGGGTAAAAGGTTAAAAAAACCCCCTTCGTAGGATCCACTATTTCGTTCCGACAGTTTGTAGTTGATCAGTTTCTTAAGAAAATGCAAAAGATTTCATCTTAATTCATTACCCTCTAAAATCATTTAACGGTAAATTACAGATGTACCCGGACTAATATACATTTCTCCTTCGATGCCTTGCTCCCCCACTACCGCTACTCTACTCTGCTTCGCTTATCCTTTTTCGCGTTTCGCACGACTTTCATAGAATTTTTTCACCAATTTCCCACTCCCTGAGCGAAAAATTTAAAATATGGAGAGAAAAATTTTGATCTCTCCTTTCATATGGCGTTTTAAGAATCAAAATATATTGATTCGCCTTAAAACAATGAGCCTCGCAAAAAAGCCATTAAATTTTTGATGAGCCCTAAATCAAATTACTACAAATCCGACAAAAAAATTACTCCTAAATCTTTAAACCAAACGGAGATATAATTTTTTGAAAAAAGGTTAATTTTTGGAGTTTTTCCGGATTTTCTCGGCGGGAAATGCTCGAAAAAAGCTCTATAAAAAAACATTTTGTAGGTTTTTTAATTCTCGAAAATAGTCCCATTGACACACGATACGCGAAAAACCAAAAAATTACCTTTTTTATAGTTTTTATTGTTTAAATAATTACTGTAAATAAATTCGCTGGGGCCAAAACCGGGGTTTTCATTTATTTATCATATTTTAACAGATGGCACAGGTTGTTTCTGTATACCATGTTCCAATACTAATTCGGTCCTTTTTTCGCCCATCGTATTCGTGAAAATTAAAATTTTCAATTTAGGTCATTTTATTATATTTATAATAAGTCCAAGTATCTTCATTTACATCTACAATGAATTGTTAAAAAAATCAGGATGGCAAATACCAAAAAAAAAAACCTTCAAACCTGCTATTTTTATTAAATTTTTGCCATCCATCCAAAGATGGATTTTTACCCCAAATCTTACATTTAATTGGATCTAGATCAGTATAAGATCCGAATGAAATATTTTGGGAGGAAATTTAATTTTTGGACTCAATATACGCCACTGTAGTCGAGGCACTCAACCTCGGAATTTTTTGCACTATGACGGATCAAAATGCGGTTTTTTGCATTCGCTTCCAAAATTTTTTTGTAAAAAATGTACCTACTTTGTAACTTATACAAACCGCAAATTGCATTGCTGCAGCCAAAAATGCATTCAAAACATGCATTTTTTTAAAAAGATTTTGGGACATTTAATAACTTTGTAAATATCAGTTAGAACTGGCCCAAATCGGGTTCTCGAGGGTTTTCGAGGTCGCTGATCACGATTGTAATGTTCAAATTGACCCACAGCCGACCTGGAGTTCAGGAACGCCGATGAACGTCATCTCCGTGGGACTCTCCCAAAATTCACGCGGGAAAGGAAAGAAACTCAACGCTTGGGGGTTTTTTGGGTCGCTGAATTCAAATATGGCATCGCAAACACTCCCCGGACACCTGGGGAACCGGAACTTGGACGCGGATCTCATCTCCGAGGGTTTTTCTCACACAATCGAAAAAGACGAACCGAACATCTTTATGAGGGGTTTTTGGGGCGCTGAATCCGAATTCCACGGCGGGAACGACCCCCCGTGCACCGTAACTTGGCCCTGAACGTCATCATCGTGGGACTCTTCCAAAACTCACGCGGGGAAGGAGAGAAACTTGGCACCAGGGGTTTTTTGGGTCGCTGAATTCAAATGTGGCATGGGCGAACACCCCCGGACACCTGCTTCTGCGGAACCTGGACGTGAGCGTCATCCCCGAGAATTTTCCTGAAAAAATCGCCAAAAACAGCCCGAAGGGGCGTTTTTTGGGACGCTTAATCCAAAAAGCACGTCCAAAAAGGATCCCCCGAACACCTAGTGCACCGGAACCTGGGCCTGAACGAAGGAAAGTTCGCGGGGATGACGTCCACGTCTAGGTTCCGCAGCACCAGGTGTCCGGGGAGTGTTCGCCGATGCCATATTTGAATTCAGCGACCCAAAAAACTCCCGGTCCAGTTCTGACTAGTATTTACTAAGTTATTAAATCTGTATGTAATGTAAAATGTATTTTTTGAATGCATTTTTTAGCTGCTGCAATGCAATTTGCGGTTTGTATAAGTCACAAAGTAGGTATATTTTTTACAAAAAATTTTGAAAGCGAATGCAAAAAACCGCATTCCGATCCGTCCTATTTGCAAAAAATTTTTCCCTTTTGCCTTTTTAGGGGGGCTTTTGTTTCCCCGTTTACTGAGGGAAATTATTTTTTATCTTTTTCCAAAAAGTTCGCGTGGGTGAAAAATTATTTTTTATTTAAAAAATAAAAATTGGGTCCGCTGTATATTGTCAATTCCTATTTTATTATTCTACAGGACATTATTTATACATAAAGCCTTCTTAGTACTATACCGTCGCTAATTAATCTGTAAAGTGATATTTTAACTGGAAATCAATATGGCTTCGTATTTTTTTCTAAATACATGCCGGTAAGGTCTTAAAGATGTTAAGTCTATTTTCATTAATTTTTTTTTAAATTTGATTACGACCCGTTTGTCGTTAACAAAAAACCCTCTAAAACTTTTAATATCATTACATAAACACAAATAAAAACGGATATTATAAAACTTTGCAGGCGCGGCGTACACAAAGTACCGTTTTAAAACTTAAACAAAAATCGCTTACTTTAGATCTTTCTAAAAAGCTCGTTAACTTATCTTTAGATGATTTCTGTATAATTTCAACTGGGATCTTTATTTCATCCGAGTCAAAGAAAGAGAAAATTAAAAAGTTGAGCAAATATAGACATTCTTTTCTGGCTTGTAAATTCGCCTTTTAATTTATTTGCTTTGGCTTTAGAAAACTAAAAACTAACTATTAACTTTATAAGTGTACGAGGTTTAAAAAGAAGGTTTCGTTTTTTTCTGAGATTTGCCAAAAGTTTTTTTATGAATCTTAAATTTCGTGAAGGGTATAAAGCTAAAGTAGAGATATTTAATTTCCAATGGTATTTATTAAATCCTTAATTTAATGGAGTTCATCAGGCTAAAAAAGAATAAATCCAGAGAACAGAGAGTACTTGGCGACGGTACTATACGCAAATGACTCTAGAGATGCAAAGAAGTTTATATCTGGAATTCTTTGTAAGGAAGCAGAGCTGTCGGTAATTGAATTAAAATAATTGAAAAATCGCATTCAATTACTTCTCAGTAATTGGATTACTTTAATCCAATTACTTTCTGGAAAATGTAATTGTAATTGTATTATCAATTAATAGGATAATGTAATCGTAATTGGTAATTGATTTTTACGAATCCCAAGTAATTCAATTACTTAGAAAGCTATTCGATTACTTATAAAGTAAGTTAATTACTTAGAAATTAATTTAATTACCTAATAAATGATTGAATTACTACGAAAAATTCTATTACCTTTCTTTATGAAAAAACCGCCGGAATTTTGAAGAAGCAAAGAAAGTGGAACTTCTGGGTTTTTTCCAGAGGCACTGTTAAAGGATGCATGATAGGTGACACTTTGTGTTGCTTTATTGAAAACTTAAAAAGAAAAATTATACTGTTTGCCTCTTTAGAGCAAAAGCAGCAGAAAACCCATAAAAGAGAAACAGGTCTCTAATAGCTTATCGGTGGGCAATAAAATAACGCTGGATTTAGTGCTTGACCGACGCTCAGCGCTGCCATCGGTCGAACGATACTACACCAATGGAAATGTATGATTAACTACAGTACAGAGCCTTATTAGCTTGTGTTTTTTCAAATACTTTAAGATTTTAGTACAGTAACTGAAGACCTGAAAGTACCCAAAGCTGTAAATAAATCTGTAGTTTTCATTTGTGGCGCAATTTTTAGGTCTTCGGATGATTTCCAGCAAGAAAGAGTTTATCACGATTCCGACGTGGAAACCCGCTGAAAATAGTCCCCCAAAGATTAAAAAATGAGTTTCCCACGTATATCTGCCAAAATATGCGAACTAGAGAATTTTTGTTTAGACAAAAAGTGAAGATCACTTCGAAATCTACAAAAATGGTCTTATCAATTTTTTTCGAAAAATCGATAGTTTTCGAGATAACGGGACCCAAAGTCCCTCATTTCGCGCTGCCACCGCTAAAATGCCGCTATCTTCATGGATTCACTTATAAGCTGGCGGACGAATTGTTTCATTACTCGGGCAATAATGTAAATTTTTTTAATCATTCAAAGTTTTGGAACACCAATATTTTTCGCAAAAACGGCCGTCGAAAAATCAATAACATTTAGAAACTAGACACTCTAAGCTTTCAAATGATGTGCATTAAAAAGCATTTCAATGGACGATGATGAGTTTTTGATACGCGTTTATTCTACAGAGTTTCTAGAACTTCGGAAACGGCTAAAAATGCAGATGGGCAAAACAATTTTTTATCAAAACGCAAGAAAGATGGTGAAGGAAATTTTCTGGGATTATTGAACACTTGCTAAGGTCTCATTATAAAAAAGAAATGTTAATAACAAACCATTTTTTAAAAAATATTAATAAATTAATAAGATTCTCTCAAAATATGGTGAAAAAAAAACTTTGACCGCTTTTTTAATATTTTATAAAAATCAGAATGGACCCAAACTCATATGCAATGATAGGTAGGGTTTTCTCATTCCGATGAACCCTTTGAATGATTAAAAAATGTACATTATTGCCGAGTAATGGAACAATTCGTCCGCCGCTTATAAGTGAATCCATGAAGATACGGCATTTAGCGGTAGAGCAGAGCTGAAATGAAGGGACTTTGGGTCCCTTATCTCGAAAACTATGATTTTTTGAAAAAAATTTTAGGACCATTTTTGTAGATTACAAGGCGATCTTTATTTTTTGTTAAAACAAAATTTCCAATTGATATTTTGCAGATAAGGAGAAACCCATTTTTTGGGCCTTAAAGGGGGCCCTTTTCAGCCTTTCCCACCAATGTTAAAACTTTTTTTTCGCTCGAAACTCCCGAAGACAAGAATTGGGCCCAAAAGGGGAAAAAGGTAAGATTTATTTAAGGTTTTTATTTACTGGACTATTTGGGAATTAATGAATTTTTCCATTACCCTACAAAAAACTTAAAAAGAGATATAAGTCTATAGTGAGGAGAAAGAGTTTTGTATCCTTTTCTGGAGACAAGTTGCACACGTACAGCTTTCCAGCAATGAGTCGTCTACAACTTTTTCATGACTGTGGCAATCACTTATTGTTTGGATAAGATAATTGTTTATAATTGTTTTGTTATTTTATATTTGTAAATTTAAATACTTATAATAAAAGAAAACAAAAAGGCGACCCCTTATATATATATTTTTTTTGTTTAAAATTGTCAAATTTTCAACACCCTGTATAATTTAAAATAATAAAAATTAATTTTGAATAACCC
>JAHBCN010013563.1:0-24286 GCA_019359885.1 Listronotus oregonensis | reverse complement strand
GATCAATAATTGGTCACCTGTTGCAATCTTAAACACGTCATTTGAAGTATCACCATTGCGTTTCTTGAAGATTTAATCAAATTATCTAGAATTTAATGAGAACAAAACCGTTTTACGGCAAAATAATCGTGCAAGATTTTATATATGCTGGTGGAACTAATTCTATGGTTGTACCAATTTTACAGTGTGTCACATGACCATCTTTATTATTAGTTTTTGCGCAGCATCAATATTTTCTGACTTTCACTGTCGTCGCTAAGCAACGGCGACTACTATAAAATTCATTATATCTTCGTTTTACAATGGCAAAGGATGGGGTTTATCGCCAGAAGTAGGAGTAAGTTAATTGATGCACTTCTATCTGAGACAATTATTTTAAAGTAACTGTAAACAACGAAAATTGTGGTCAAATAACAAAACTTTCCAAAGAACGTCAATAAGAACACAAATGATTTTAGAATTAAATAAAATAGAAATAATTTTAGATATAACCACACTTTTTATATTATCTTGAAGTGCAATCAATAACATTTATATTTTGAATAGCACGTCGTTTAAATGTCCACCTCGGCTTCGTGTACACGTGTGAATTCGAAGAATCCAATTTTCGAAGACTTTGTGCAATAAATTGGGCGTAATTTTACGAATGCAGCGTTCAATGTTTAATCTTAAAGCATCAAGTGTTTGTGGCCTGTTTGCATAAACCTTAGATTTTAAGTAACACCACAAAAAGTAATGTAAAGGAGTCAAATCACCGCTTCTTGGTGGCCAGGCTACGGTTGCATTTCTTGAAGTTATCCTTTCACCAAACTTTTCTTGTAGTATGGCGACAGTTTCATGAGTAGTGTGACATGTAGCGCCGTCTTGCTGGAACCACATATCTTCCAAATCAGGTTCATCCAGATTTGGCCATAAAAAATTTTGTCAACATCTGTCAATATCGTTCACCATTCACTGTAACGGAATCTCCAACATCATTTTGGGAAAAAAATGATCTAACGATACCATCATGCCATAAACCACACCATACAGTTACCTTTTGGGGATGCAAATGCTCCTCGTGAATCTGTTGTGGATTGTTTTTACACCAGAAATGGCAATTTTGCTTATTTAGGTATCGACTTTACCAAAAATGAGCTTTATCTGAAAAGATATTTTTTTTCGGCAAACTTGTGATCCCGTTTAAGTCGTTCTAAACTTCAAGCAGCAAATTCGCGGCGCCGACGATGGTCCAGTGGCTTTAATTCTTGGGTCAAAACAATCTTATACGGGTGTAAATATAAATCTTTTTGCAAAATTCGCCAAATTGTTGTTTTTTAAGTCCTAACTCTTGAGCACGACGAGGAATTGATAAGTTTGGATCTTCTGCAACATTATCTCTTACAGCAGCAACATTCTCAACAGTTCTGGTATTTCGGCGTCTTACTGGAGTTTTTACATCGTGAAGAGTAAAATTATTTTCAAATTTCTCAACGATGCGACGAATGGCAAGCACAGAAGGGCGATTTAGACCAAAGTTTCCGCAAGTGCGCTAAAAGTGTTCACAAAAAAACGACCATTTTCATTAAATTTTTGGACAATAACCAGATGTTCTTGAAGCAAGTATTTAGCCATAATAAATTGTTAGAGTTCACTGAACATTAATGACAACTGGCGACAGGTATATCTTTATTACCATGGTTACTATATCATTACAAAATCATATTATTCCCTTTGGAAAACCCTTTATAAATAGTGTCCGTCGTACGAGTTCGCAAAAATAATTTGTCTGCCAATTTGTGAAATAAGGTTTAATTTGAGGATTTTGAGGTATGGTACATTTCCCAATAATTCGTTGATTTCTTGACCGCAATAAAATTTAAATTACAACCCTCAGTGGAAAACCCAACCATAAATAGGTTTCCTGACAAATATCTATTGTGTAGGCACCGCACCTTTTAAAAGGGTACAGGTCCTGATTACCTACTAATATTAATAGTTTAGGTTAGCTATTTTGGATGCTCAATAACACACACTAAAATACCTTGACAAACTCCAAACAACTGATGAACTAAGACAAAAAGACTCTGCTTTATATTCATCACCTGCAATTTGCATATAACATATATAATATACCAAAAAGTAGGTACAATAATAAATAAAGAAAATTTTAAGTCCGGACCTACATGCGGGTACCTAAAGATTATTGAGTTTTACGACTAACAGTAGCAGGTAAAACGAGAAATCAACGAATTATTGTGGAATGTACTGTACCCTATTTTGTAAAATGATAATTGTGATTATTTACTATAAAAATGTTAATATATATATTTTTTTAATTTTTAGGGTGCTTTGTTCGAATCACCTCACGTAGACGAAAACGACGTTCAAACAATATCGCATAAATGCGCAGTAATACCGCTAAAGGACTACACCGAACATCTTGGTAACGATCCCGCCCGTTATGCCACCATTTACGATAACAACGACATCTACTATCTCGCAGGGTACTATGACCCTACAACCTTAACTCTGAAAATGGAGCCTGGAATTCCATTCGTCAAAACCGATTAAGACAGATTTAAGAAACAACCTTAAGTAAGACATTTTGAACAGTTGTACATAATCAAATATATCTTTAACAATTTTTGTATTTAACCCGGTCATAAGCTTTAATGAAGTCTGTAGGTGTGATAGATTTTTATTTTACTATCATGCGTTGGTGGACAAAATTTTAAAATCTCTTATATGCTAAGTCTGTAATCATGTAGACTATTATCTGTCAAACTTGAGATTCTTTTTGAAAAAGTGTCAGAAAGGCATTATATAGAGAAGTTTTAAAAAGGAATATATTTTTCAAATACTTTTAATTTCATTTGCAATGAATAATTTTATTAATAAGATTCTTTGTTTTTGTTAAAGTATATCTTATATTACTAAAAAATACCTGATGATATTTAAAACTAAGTGATAAACAAGTAACTGTTCGTTATATTTTACAATGAATATCAGTAAAATGTGTTTACTTAGCAAAGAAATCTTAAAAACGTATTTATTTTTTAAAATATGGTCGGAAGTTTTAATTTTTTGACTAAATTCATACTGATTTAATAAAATAATCTATAAAAAATGTCTACTTATTATCACTATTAAATAACTTACACACTAAAAAGGCTATAGCATGTTTAATTTGTTGTATTTTTCCATTATCTTTATTTGTTAATTGATACACAACGTTTCGGTTAGTGATGTATCTGCAACTGTTTTCAATTGGTAACTAATAACTATTTAACTAATAACTATTTTTTAAAGCTACGAATTATATACTTACCGTTGTTCACCGAAGCCTGACCGTTTTTTTTACGGTTCAACAACGGCTCCCAGATATTGGGTATATCGATACTAGGCTTGCTTAATATATTTTGGTTGTTTACAATTATTACAGCGTCTTTAAATTTTCTTTTCTTCCACTGGGTTTCTTAATGAATAATTTTTGCTTCCGACCATTGATTGTAAGCGGTATTGTTTTGACCAAGCGTGTTCGGCAATTCCTGACTTCAACGTTTTACCTCGTTCTGTATATTTTTTGTGTTCTTTAACTCTTACTTCGAGTGGTCTTTTCGTTTCCCCGATGTATACCTCACCACATTCGCAGGGAATCTGGTAGATACAGTCATTTAATGACTACCTACCAAATTCCCTGCGAATGTGGTGAGGTATGAGCAAAACGAAAAGACCACTTGAAGTTAGAGTTGAAGAACACAAAAAACATACAATACGAGGTGAAACGTCGAACTCAAGGATTGCGAAACACGCTTGGTCAAAACAACACCTAATACAATGGTCGGAAGCAAAAATTATTCATAAAAAACCCACTGGAAGAAAAGAAAAATTAAAGAAGCTGTAAAAATTGTAAACAACCAAAATGTATCTAGCAAGCCTAGTATTGATATTCCAAATATCTGGCAGCCGTTGTTGAACCTTGAAAAATAGGTCAAGCTTAGGTAAACAACGGTTAGTATTTAAGTCGTAGCTTTTAAGAGTAGGTTTTAGTTATCACTTGAAAATGGTTGGAGCTACATCACTAACGAATACATTGTGGATCAATTAACAAATAAAGACAATAAAGGTCCAAAATTTTAGTGTTATTAACTCTGTATTTATTGTGCTAAGCCTGAGGCCTGAACTAAAGCGGTGCCTTGAATACTGGCGTATATCCTAATTTTTTAACAATCCGTCATAGCAATGTAGAACATTTCTAGTAATACTGATAATTGACACTTTGTTGTAAGTCAATTTCAGTTTTTTTTTAACAAATTTGTCCACCATCGCCTGAATAAAAGCTTAAAAGGGACATCAAAATTAAATTCATAGGACAATAATATTTTAGTTTTTACAATCGCTTGACAGAGCAATACTACTTATAGTTAATGTTTACGATAAACTCTAGTGATTTTTGGTGCTATGTTGTAAAAAAAATATGTTTTGTCATGAGTCAAATATTTTTGTTGAAAGTTTTGCGTTGAAAAATATGGATGTATGAGTAGTATATGTATAAATACATACTTGAAAGTTTTGTTTTGAATCATATGAATGTACGAGTAGTAAATAGCTACTTTCTTGTCTGCCTAAGAAAAGTATTTGATAAAGAATAATGCCATCGTTTTAATGTTTAGCCTTTAGTACAGTTTACAGAGCAACATAGAACTTGTTTTGGTAAATAAAACTTAACAGCAGTCCACCACTACCTTTTTTTAAAAAAAAGATGCATAGAACCCAAAATACCAAAATCCGTATAAGTTACCTTTTCTTATGAAGAACTGTAAAAAACTGCCATTTTTTAGAGTAAAAATTTTAATCTAATTGTAATTTAATCTTGATACTGTCAATAGGAGTTTTATAAAGAATTAAAAAACAAGCAAAATGGTTTTTTGCCAAGTCTTATTGGAGCATTTTTTAAAGAGGAACCACTAAAAATGGCAACTTTCCAAAAAATCCATAATTTAGACCCTTTAGAAAACTGATTTTTAGAAAAATGATTATGTTTAACATGTTGTTTAAACAAGCTAAAGGCTGGCGCTGTCCGATGTGTATTTTTTTTAAAATTGAAGTTTAAATATTTTAAGGTGATATTTTGAATAGGTTAACAACATATTAAATTGTACAATTTAAAAGTAGTACACTAATTACCACATTTTAAATTTTATTTCACAACTTGCATATCTTCGATTTCCATATACATTTCGCGAAAAGTGTGAGAAATGGCTTGGTGTGGAGTAGTAGGGGTTCTAAGGAAACCATAGATATACGAGCGCCTGGCGCGGTACATTTCCCCTAGCCTGCTTCGATCCCCCACTACTCTGTCTCAAGACCGAAAAAGCGCGTGAAGCACAATGTTCGAAGCCGTTTTTTACACTTTTCGCCAAACTTATATAAAAATCGAAGATATACAAGTTGTAGAAAATTTTAAGTGTAGTAATGCGTTTAATACATTTAAATCGGTCAATTACAGCTAATACGCTAAATCGTTCAAAATATCACTACAAAATATTTAAACTAAGTTTGTTGCCATGCAACAAACTTTTATACAATCGAAATATTTTGCGTACTATTTTACTAGAGTGGCTATTTTTGACACTTCTTTTCATATAAAAAACAAAGAAAAACTAACTTTCGCACGAATTTTGATTTTTTAGATTCTATACACCTTTTTTCAAAAGATGGTGGTGTTAAATTGCTGTTATATTTTAATTACCAAAAAAATCTCTATAAATTGTGCTATTTCTAATAGAAGCCAAAATAGCAAACTTGTACTTGTTAGCAGTTTTTGAAGTTATAGAGCATAAGTTTTTTATTTGTTATCAAGATATTTAGATTGCATTAGACATCTTCTTCTTAATCTTCATCGTTACAGTTTAATAAGATTTGCCTATTTAGAATCTAAATATTATAAAGACTTATTAAAAATCGATTTTGGATATGACGAAAACTAACATAATTATAGCGCCATTTAAAAGGTCAGCACCATATGAGTTCTTTTAAAATTATTACATTTATATATAATTTGAGTTTGATATTAGAGTTTGAGTTACTGCTGTAAAATTAATAATAAATCATGCAGACTTGCTTGTTAAAATTACACCTCTTGTCTGTCCAAACTAACATTTTTTTTAAAGTTCCAATGCAATTTTTGACTTGTTAACTATTTAAAAAAATATGTCTTTTATTTGTAAAATTGGAAAAGCTATTTCAACTTTGCATCACCTATGTTAAACATTTTTAGCCCCAATTTTGACACTTCCAAAAAATGGAGTAATGAAGGCAAAACTTCTTAAAAACACTTTTAGGAAGTACATTACTAGCAAATAGATTAAATTAAATAGTTTTTTTTTATTTACCAAAAAGAATAAAACAATCAACGTCATTAGTACGTGGACACAAAACTGGATTAGCAACAGTTTTTTTTAATTTTTTTGAAATTTTCCCAATTAATGAGATTTTTGACGCATTTTTGAAAAAAAAATCAGTTTTAACAAATAAACAGTTGTCATTTTAGCAAGAGAGTGTTCATGATTTTTTATCGAATTTAAGGCAAAAGCTAATTTCAAATAGAAATTTTATGTAAATTTATTATTAAAAAAATTCCTATATCGGGCGGATTTTTTTTAAGAGACGCTTTATATGATGGTAAAAAAAGCCCGTCAAATTTTACTTATGGAATATGATGCTAATTTTAATGATTTTTTGCTTAGGAGCTTTTTTAATGCGCTGATCACGAATCTAAAACCAGTTTTTTCCGGCAACCTTTGGTTTTGGAGTTATGGGCCCTTTAAGTAATCCCAATATTCTCCCTTGTTGGGACTGATTACCATCAAATGGGAACATACACTGATTGGGCACTTTCATATTAAAGAAATACATTAAAATTTACAATATTTTATTGCTTATTTGTAGTATAAAACACCTTGAATTAATCCAGTTTTGTATTTTTAGAACCGAGTTATGAACTAGGCAAAAATAATATATATATATATATATATATATATATATATATATATATATATATATATATATATATATATATATATATATATATATATATATATTAATATATTTTATATAAAAAAATAATAAAATAATTTATATAAATAATATATTTATTTAGGTGCTATAAAGCATATATTGTACATTTTATTGTAGGTTTTGTTTTACATGTAGGAGCCCAATCAGTGTTTTTATTTAATGGTAATTAGTTTTAAAAAGAGGAATTTTAAGTAAATGGTTATTTTGAGGTAAGTCCACTTGGAGGCCTTATAACTGAAAAACCAAAGGTTGCTGGAAAAAAAATTGCTTTTATATTCGTGATCAGCGCCCTAAAATACCTCCGCCCTCAAAAAATCATCAAAATCGGTGTCATATGCAATAAGTGAGATTTTACTATAAGGCCTATGCAAAAAAAAAACATTTTCAAAACGCTGAATAAAAAAATTTTCACATATAAGTGGCAAATTTTGTAAAAATAGCTTGTACAGATTTTTGACTTTTAATTACGTAGTTTTTGTACATACATATAGACCGCCTAGTTTTCTGTGTCCTTGTATTAAATATTATACCCTAAAGATTATATATTTTGATATTAGGACCAATAGGAAAGTCATTTTGGTCTGTTTTTCCTTAATAAAGGTACCTCAAAAATATTTCTTAATTATATCACAATCACAAAACTTTGAAACGTTTGGACTGTCATCATGGTGCCTAATTTTGATGTATTTTTGACCTAATGACTCAAATCTATTGGGCTAGAATATAGTAACCATACTTATAAATTACAAATTTTTATATGATCTATATAAATTAAGTATAAATAACATAGTTATTGGTATTATTGTCATAGGGCTCCATCGTTCCATCCTACTTACTTTATTCCGAAATATAACTATATGGGTTTTTAAGCGTCAAATTTTATTAAAAATTTTATTTAGGTGTATTTTAGATATTGCATTTATCTTATTCTGCAACTCACAATTTTTTCCAAGATACACACTTATTTCAATTCATTTTTGTATTTTACATCTTCAATTAATCCCTTTGTTTCACTAAAGTTCTTAATAAAAACGCTTTCACCCTTCTTATGAAAAAATATACTCTTCAATAAATAATCACATTAATTTACTTTGGAAATACAATACTTTTATTTATTTTTTCTTAGAAACGGCGCATTGCAGAAAAAAAATTGAATAAAACACTTATTTTTAAGGTAATTTTTTTACTTATCGGGCCCACGGCCGATTTTATTAAAATTTAGTATACAGTTTGGGCGACTTAGTTCGTAATGAGGCCCAAACTTAATTTGCCGATAAGTAAACTTTAAAATTAACATAAATTAAAATATTTTTATTTGGGAAAAAAACCCTCCTACCATTTTTGACTTTAAAAATATCTGTCCGAATATCTGGTAGTAGTAGCTCTTCTAAATTACAAAAAAACACCTGCAACTATGTTATTTACCAACAAATCCTGGGACAAAATTTTTTAGGCTGTTAGATATATTTTTGGAAAAGATTATTTGGGACTGATGTATAGGAAAAGCATTTTGTCTTTAGGATTAAAAATCTTGTAAAAAGTAAATTTAGGAGCTATATTGTGCAATGTAGTAAACGATAATGTTTAGAAAATCAAAAGTAACTGTAGAAAGAAATCTACAGAATATCAAAGTATTATTTTACGTGTTAGAGGCAAGAAGTAGTTAATAATTGTTAATTTCTTTTATGTATTAAGTCATCATACCGTACTCTTTTACCCGGAATTTGAAAATGGAATATCATTGTTCAAAATACCTTGTATACGATTAATGTTTTTATGTAGTCTTTGTTGTGTTTTGAAACCTTTGCCAATTTACAATGTTTATTTTTAGGTATACTATACAGGGTGATCGAAAAATGTCCTGCCAAGTTTATATACACCGTGTTCAAAATTAAATCGGCACTATTGCTAACTTTTTTATTATACGAGATATAAGCTAGGTTAAATTAGCAAAGTGGTGTACATTTTTACGCTGATTACAATGACGATAATAGAAAAACAAATGAACATCAGATTTACGAGTTATTCACAAAAAAATACTTTTTTAAATGCAACACCCTGTATTTGTTGCGTTAATTCGATAGAGAATGTAATTTTCTATACAATTAGTTATTAACATTTTTTTAAGATGATAAATAGCATAGTTATTTCAATTTAAGTGCATTTTCCGTAACTGGACGTAGGCAGCCATGGAATTCTTAAAATAGCATTTTTTGTACAAATTATATCGTAGTACGCCATGTCAGAAACCAAATTTAAATAAAGTCCGCCATAAAGGATATAATTTGTCAAACCTTCTAATTACTTGGGTTAATAATAAACATCGTAGTTTCAGTTTTTTTTTTAATAATAGCGCATAACTAAGTAACCTTAATAAAATACATTATGCTAATAATGGCTTTATTGGCATCATCCAAAAATCCTTCAACACATTTCTTAGTAAATTTAGATATTGTTTGCCTGTTTAAGATCCTTTATAAAACACAGGTCCAACAATTTTTTATTCATTGAGGCAGCACCATACGTTTAAGCAAAAACATCTTTGTGGATTGAAAGGATGATGGCGCAGGAGATTGCAATGCTCCAATCATGTTGTTTCTTTCGGTTAAACATGCCTCTATTACTAAAGTTAGTATTATTGCTTCAAAGAATTAATCGTAAAAAGTTTGGATTTTCTATAGCAGCATTTATAAACCATTGGCAAAAGTTTATACGCCTTTTGTAATCACCTGGCAACAAAGTTTGTGTGGGTCTGTATTTGTGGGGTACATAATTATGTTTTTTTTTAATTTTATTAATGGTTCCTTAGCATAGATCAAGATCTGACCTACAGTATCTTGTGGAGTTTTCACGATAAACTTTTAAATATGCCAAAACATTAATTTCCGTTTGATGATTAATTATAAAAATAAAAAAACTTTCGATAAAGGAGTAAAAAATATCTTCTGTTGCATATTTCTTTTTGGGAATAGTTTCACTCTAAAGCCTAATGCCATTTTTTTTTGGCAAATTATGTAGCCTTCTATCATATCAAACTTCTCCAAATGACAGCATTTTAAACAACAGTAGCATAAATAAACTGTTGCCTTATGATTTACTAGTTGTCACTAAAACATCATGGCGGATACACATGTTATCTTTTGTTTTTTTTTTAATTTTTGTCATAGCATACTACGATAATTTGTACAAAAAATGCGATATTAAGAATTCCATGGCTGCCTGCGTCCAGTTATGGAAAAATACATTTAACTTGAAATAACTCCGCTATTTTTCATTTTAGGAAAAAATGTAAATAACTAATTATATAGAAAATTACATTCTCTTTCAAATTAACGTAACAAATACAAGGTGTTGCATTTAAAAAAAGTATATTTTTGTGAATAACTCGTACATCTGATGTCCATTTGTTTTTTATTATCGTTATTGTAATCAGCGTAAAAATATACACAAGTTTGCTAAGTTAACCTAACTTGTATCTCTTATAATAAAAAAGTTAGCAAGAGTGCCGACTTAATTTTGAACACGTTAATATATATATATATATATATATATATATATATATATATATATATATATATATATATATATATATATATATATATATATATATATATATATATAAAATGCCAAATTTTCCATTTTTAAAACGAAATTGGGTTTTACAGTCACAAGGGTACAAAGAATCGTGCAAAAAATATGTTCTTTTCACCTTTTTTTGTTTATTGGTGTTTAGCAACAAGTGTAATCCATTTTACGATTTCTTACTATCCCATCTTGTAGAAAATTTAATTACGAAACTTGTCTCATTTTACCTGTTTTTGTACGACCAGTACTGGCAATGTTAGGAGTGAATAAAGTAGCCAAAAACGCGGTATTTTTGTTTTTTTTCATATTCTATTTATATAAAAAAAAATCTAAAAGTTCCTAAGAAAGAGCATTTCTCGATTTTTGTTACATACATTTTTCGAAAGAGTTTTCAGCAAAAGCACATTTCCCACCTCGTACATCTAACTAAAAACAATTTGTGCTTGTTCTATAAGTATATTTAGTTAAAAAAAAGATAATAAATACTACAAACATGTGTCAATTTGCATGTTTTAAACCTAACACAAAATTAAATTGGCAAAGATTTTAAATTTAAAACTTATATTAAAATGAGAAAGAATCTCATTTGTGTTAATTTATATATTTTATTATTCGTTTTATTTAATAAAATATACGCTTACTTAAAAATCTTATTTTTATGTGCTTTTAAAGTAAACTAGCAGGTTAACTCTATTTTAAGAGTTATTTTGTGTAGATTTAAAAATGTTTTATGTATTATTTTTGCCGTTCCGGGCTGCTTTAATTTTAGAGTGACAAAAGCCAAAAAACAATTGAACCTACATGATTCGCATTGGATCAAAAAGTAAGTAACCATGGTTACAGTTGACCAATGGGGAGCCCTTTTTTCATTTCTTTTTGCTTACGTCATGTTTTAAATTTAAGTGGCCCGATAATAAAAACTCTACTAATTTTATTTTAAGCTGTAAAAATTGCGTAGTATCTACGTGTAATATTACTGAACTTTTCAGTTTTATAAATTTTAAGTTTTTAGCATTAGAAATTTATTTAGGGATGAAAAGAAAAATAAAAACAAAATTATTTATTAAAAATGTATGAATTTTAATTTTTTAAACACCAATATATCGTACATTTTCTCCATTTATTAAATAATACTGATTACAACTAAGAGTTTGTTACATATTTTAGGCTTGATCCGCTTTTAGTAAGTTCTCGGTTCGCTCTCGGTTCAAGCTAAGTATCTTTCGTATTTAGTAGATATGAAGGTATTTTTAATTTATTCAGACGGATAAGATAACGTTCCAAAATTGTTTTTCTTTTTCAAGCAAGAAAAGTTTTTTTAATTATTTTTTTAAAAGTAGTGTTAGGTTCGTTTTTATGGTAGTTCCACAGTTTGGATGGCAAAAAAGGTTGTAAAGTAAATTTTGTTAAACAGTTTTTACATTCTGCTTAATTTATGTCATTTGTATTTTTCTTTAGTGACTGCTTTTTTATTCTTGTTGCTTTTTGTTTTTTTTAACTGCTTTAACGCCAGTCGTCCTTTCAACAATTAAATTTACGTTTATTTAACTTAAGAATGAATCACAGCTCCGGTAAATATTTTCTTAAATTAAAAATAATAAATAATTTTACAGAAATCACGTAATGCTAGGTCAAGTAGACTCTCAGCGATAAAAGTGGAACCTCAGCATTATTTCCACTTATGCTCGGTTAGTGTGTTTACGTTAGTGTATATATTTTGTAACACTAGACGTTTTATAACGTCTAGAGTTAATCCGGCTTATCAAATCCTATATTTTTTATGAATTAACCTATTTTGGTAAAAAAATGGACTTTTATCCACTCTTGTCTCGAACTTTCTTCTGCATTGTATTAAAAAAAATGTTTAAATAATTTTTAAAGAAAGATTTTGCTCCCTGCATCCCTTCTTATATACATACTTAACAAGATCACGCCATAAACGTTAAAAAATAATAATAATTTGTTTATAATAATTTTACATAACTTGAAAAAAAAAGACATTTTTTGTTCAAGTTTTAAAATTATTATAAACAAAGTATTAAAATTTATTAAACTCTTATGGCGTGATCTTGTAAAGTATGTATATTGGAACGATAATTATTTAAACATTTTTTTTTATGTACAATGAAGACATAAGTTCAAGGCAATTTTGTCAATTAACAATTTTCTAACTTATGGAAAAATCACCTTTGAGTTAAATTTTTAACGGAAATGAATTCTCTGAAGTGTTCTGAATACACCATATTTTGTGGTTTTAATTTTTCAATTAATATTTAATACCTTGAAAAAATTATTTAGTGTGACGTACTCGGTTTTGACGCCACGCGCGCGCAACTAAAAGTATCGCGCAAAAGCTCATTTTTTGCGTTAAATTAAAATTATAAATATTGAAGATAAAGTTCCGGGAGTCGGCAGTTTTTTTTCGGGAATTTCCTCTTTTTATATTTTCTTATAATTTCTTTATTTTTCACCATTTTCAACCTCTTGCTTAGACTACCCATCTTATTCCAATAAAATATTTTTTAAAATGAGTATCAAAGCCTAATAATACCGATACCATAGTAATAAGGTTACTGTGAATAAACTCATTGTTTCTCCTGTAAAAATATCTTATCGGACGAGAGTAAACCGAGAGCATACCGAGAGCTGGCCTATAGTGTAAATCAAGCCTTAAGGCGTTCATATTGACCGTATAACCAGTATAGACCGGTCTTAGGTAAAATATTTGACCATTTAAGCATTGACACTGGTTTTACGGTTCGTGTGAGCTTTTAATGACACATTTATCCACAAATCCATACAATAATGTATATATAAGTGTAATAGGTCTTTAGAATAAAATATTTTGGTATTCTATTACTAATTCTAGCTTTTGTGTGTAAAAAATCTTTATATTTGCAAACTACTTAATTTTGACAGAACAGTCAGTATAATTTAGATGAATTTACTAAAACCAGGGTCAAAAGAACTTTAAAAAATCCTTTGTATATATATATCATGTTTAGCTTGTATATATGATCGCTTCCGCGCTCTCTTATTAAATATTTATTCAAAAGAACCGATGTTTTATTTATCATGTAAAACCCGCAAATCCTTAATCAACATCATCCCATCCATCGGTGACTGCGTGAAAAGAAATACGCAATTGGCCACATATTTCGCCTGGCAAGCAGTAAGTCTGAATCGCACCAATTAGTACAGTAAAAGAAGGTGTGAACCTGAAGATCAGGTTGGGCCGTCACAATTTTTTTTTTAATTTGCAGGTATTAATGTATACAATTACCTCTGAAAATATCATATATAAAAAAATGTCCGCAAGGGCCTGAAAATCGCCCTCAAGAGCCCGGAAATCCGTTTTTTCAACTAATTTGGTCGATATCTCTCGAAATATGACACTTAGGCAATTCGTGTTTGGACGAAAATAAAGAACAGTTTATTAACTGCAAAAATAATTCCTATCACTTTTGTCAAAAATTTGATAATTTTTGCAATAATCGGCCATAAATGCGCCGAGTATTTTTTGCACCTGCCCCGTATCTCGAAAGATGCTTTAAACTATTAAGCACGTAAAAATGCATATTTTTGCATTATTCGAAGTTTACTTGAAAGAAGGAACGTGTAGCAATAATATCTCGTTACTGTTTCCTTTTTTTTTGTTTCTTTAGAATATTAAAAACTTGAGCCAAAGTTAGTTTTTGCTCGATATTTTGACCCTCCTAACAATCTGTTCATATTTTTTTTATATAAAAAGTAATTTTACCAAATTCTTTTGAATTGTGGAGCTTTGGAAGGTGTTGAATACATTCCGCAAAATTTAATAAATTTATTTGTGTATTTTTATAAACAACGTGTTTTTCTTAGGGCGGTTTTTTTGAATTTCCGGAGTTTTGGAAATGCTGGGCTATATCGAGAATTAATAAATATTCAAGGACCATAAACAATCTTTGTAAATATGATTGTAGATTTTAAATGTATACATTTATTAATCAAGAACATGTAAAAAGTGTAAAAAACATTCGTCTTACTTTTTATTTTAGTATTCAGACAAAACGTCTTTAGAGAAAAACGGGCCAATATTTAAGTTTTTCCAGTTTCCTTTTTTGGAGCACAAGGTAAGTATTCATTTTTCATTCATTTTTGTTATCCCAAGTTCAAAAAAGATCATTTATTTATTGTAGGAAAGTCTAATTTTTGTTGCCTTTTATTTTTGTGGCAGAAATATGAAAGTCAAAGTAAATTCTGGTACGATGGAATGTTTTATTTATAACGAAGATCTGAGTAAAGATGTTGTGATGTTAACACGTGGATAAGCAACTTTAATAGATGTAAGCAAGATGAGAAAGGACAACCACCATGTGTTTCTACAGAAGGAATCCTCTCTGGAAATGCATAGGAAGTGTAGGCTGAAGTACTCCCCACAGAATAATGGCAAGCTAAACTATCCAAACAGTCACTTTGTTAAAGACTTTTGACCTTTCCAAAGCCCAAGAGAAAAACAAGCCAACAAAGCCCAGTCCTTGATTTGTTCCAATTGTCTGTTCACGGACGTATATAAGGGGGGGTTTAGGTCGGACCCCCATCATATCCATCTTACTTGTCCAACAGAAAAAATTACATGCACCCCGTCGATTGTAGAAAACGATAGTTGCTTAGTCCGCAGCAGTGCGGGGCGCGGGAATGGGCCTGGGACCAAATCAAGCTAGTCTAGTCTATTTTGTTCTTGCGTTGCGCAATTGTTATAATACAGAAAGAAGTGTCGCTTTTAAAAAGCATATCAGGTATCTCTTTAGAGTTTTTTTCTAAGAAAGAGAAACCAAAGTCCAATGAACTTTTGTCAAAAGACAATGTGGACCTTCGTAACTTTTATTGCCTCTGCCCTTTGGCGTCTTGATTTGTAATGGTCCAGCGTTATGTCAACTCCAGAGTGGGAAAATGGTTGTGATGGTGTAACTCGTGCTGTCGGAAGTTGTCCCATTAATTGCTCGGCTGTCTGGCCCTTGAATCGAAAACTCTATGCATTTTCCAATGTTAGTTTTGACTGTTTTTTTCCATTGACGATCCAGTACATTTGCGAATGTATGTAATGTTAGCTGGTTTCGCCTTAGGTTTTCCAATGAGCATCATTAATAACCAATTTGCTAAGTGACTATAGAATGCAAAATCCAGGGTGTTTGAGTTAAATGACAGATGCGATTTCTGCAGTCTTCCCGACACGAAGAATCCCATCAGCATCTAAGAAATGGTTAAGATTGAGTATCTTACTAGCCTTAGCAACTTGCTTTTTCTCTAGTAGAGCATCAATTTCCTCTTTGGGGACCCCTCCCTTGTCAAAGCTATAGCTACGTCCGTGAGTCTGTTTTGTGAACTACCAGCTAGTATAAATGATATTAATAAAATGATAAATAAATGATCTCTATGTAACTTTGGATAACAAAAATAAACCCTAACCTTGTGCTCCAAAAAAGAAAACTGAAAATATTAAATATTGCCACGTTTTTCTCTAAAGACGTTTCCTCTGAAAACAAAAATAAAAAGTAAGGCAAGTAGTTTATGTAAATATATATTGATTAAAAGGTCAGAATGTGATCTTTAATACAATTGTAAAGCTCAAAAAATTTGAACACAAAGAGAAAGTAATCAACAAAAAAAATGTCGAGTTTTTATTGAGACAAGAATTTCCTTGATTTTCCGGAAAGCTAAAAAAATTGGAAAAAAAGAAGACTGCTATCGAGAAGACAATCTAAGCTTTTGAATGATGTACATTGTTAGCCGATATGGTCCTTGAATATATATTAATTAGCGATAAACCTGAGCATTTTTAAAAACTGCGGAAATCTAAAAGAACCTCCCTAAGAAAAACACGTTGTTTATAAAACTACACAAGAATTATTTATTGAATTTTTCGAAATGAATGTACAACACCTTCCAAAGCCCCATTATCCAAAAGGATTCGGTAAAATAACTTTTTATAAAAAAAAATATGAACAGATTGATAGGAGGGTCAAAATATCAAGCAAAAACTAATTTTGTCTTGAGTTTTTAATATTTTAAAGAAACAAAAAAAAAGGAAACAGTAGCAAAATATTAATGCTACTCATTCTTTCTTTCATGTAAACTTTCAATCATGCAAAAATATGCATTTTTACGTGAGTTATTTAAAAGTTAGTCCGTCCGTTTGGAAGTATAAGTAGCTTAAAGCACCTTTCGAGATACGGGTTAGGTGCAAAAAATACTCGGCGCATTTATGGCCGATTATTGCAAAAACTATAAAATTTTTGACAAAAGTGATAGGAATCATTTTTGCAGTTAATAAACTGCTCTTTATTTTCTTCCAAACCCGAATTGCGTAAGTGTCATATTTCGGGAGATATCGACCAAATAAGTTGAAAAACAGATTTCCGGGCTCTTGAGGGCGATTTTCAGGCCCTTGCGGACATTTTTTTATATATGATATTTTTAGAGGTCATTATACACATTAATAAATGCAAATTATAAAAAAATTGTGACGGCCCAACCTGATCTTCAGGTTGAAGGTTTATTCGGACTTCATTTACTGATCTAAAACTCAGGATAAGAGTCCTATAAATTTAGGAAAAAGTACGGCATCAACGGTTTTTGCGCGTTGAAAAACCGATTCTCGTCAGATCACCGAAGGTAAGCAGCGTCGCGGGCTTGGCTAGACTAATTTGTAGTCTGAGGGGTAATCACAATCGAAGATCTATTGCGGATTTAACATTAAACTGTAGGTTCCGCCTGGATGACATTACCCAAACGTTAACAAGTAGTAGTTATTTGTGTAACGTCTGTGGTTGGTAATAACATCGTGGACGTGAGAACAGATCAGATGACTCCCTAATACTTATTTAACAAAAACTTCAAGATAAAAATTCCATATCGAAGTGAGCGGCAACAATCCGATCTCCTCAAAACGATTGGAGACATCATCAGGTACACAGATGGATCCAAAATGGAGCGGGGTACTGGTGCGGGCATGTACAGTTAAATAAGGAACGCCTAATTTTCCATTTCACTAAGAACATACAGGTCTGTATTTCAAACGAAAGATATGCTTTAATGCACTGTGCAAAAGAAAACAACAGAAGGGCTTATAAAAACAAGCGAATCTGCATAATAACAGACAGCCAAGAATCACTAGAGGCATTAGCAAACCCCAAGGTAACGTTCAAGCTGACATGGAAATGCCAAAAAGAACTGGAAGTCCTAGGAGAACGCAACACGGTTACTCTCCTGTGGGACTGGGACATTTGGGAATAGAAATCAACAAAAAAGCGGGTGAGCCAGCCAGACAGGAAATGGAGCCGAAACAAACACGAAGAATACTGGTTCAGTAGAATAAATAATAGAAAAAGCTTTATAAAGGGCCTATTCCCAAGAACGTAGGAAGAACTACTACAAACTAGACAAAGTAGAAAAAGACTTCGCATAACAGTAGGACACCTACACAAGATAGGCTTATATAATGGAGAGCCCAGTTGCAAAATGTGCGATGGGGGGAGGAGAAACAGCCTACCTGCACATCCTGTGCGAATGTGAAGCGTTGAACTACAAAAGACAGGCATTATTTTGGCAACCGAAAATGAGCCCACAGGAATATATCTTGCGATGCACTGACCTAGAGGCAAAAGACGTATACTATTCCAAAATATACAGAGCGGAATTCCTTTTTCGCATGACAATCTTGGTAAAAATATATTACACCTGATAAGGGAAAGCTGACATCTATAACAAGAAACGGGACACAATAAGCCAATAGGCTGCAATGCTAATATGAGCCCGCTCAAATCAATTAACCGACTAGGTAGGTAGGTAGGTAGGTAGGTTTAAAGTGAGTGGACTTTTTACGCCCTCCACTGCGACTGCTTGGTCTATTGTGGCTTACACCTTTTTATATTTCTCCCAATAGGACTTCTAATGAATCCGATACCAGATTGGGAGAGAGTTCTTACATCTCCTCTTACTAGTGTCCCTACCGGACACGAGCAAAATGTGTTCTGATGTCCCTGTCTCCTGGAGAGTATGACGAGCAGACGATTAGATCTGTCATGCCCTCCTCTCCCGATCTAGTGACGTGGGTAGCTACCAGGTCCTTGTTACAGAAACCAGATGTTCTTTTTGAGGCCGCATCTTCGGCCTTACCCTATGAAAACGGTCCTATATCCGCTTTCTGTTTAAAGCCAGGGAATCCTTTTCCCTATAAAGGCGGTTCTGTCCGCCTTCTGTTTGGATTCACGGATCCCTTCCTAACCACATGTTGGTTCGGGATGGATTAGCCCTTCCCTGTGAAACAGGCGCCGGTGACTTCAGGGGCACCTTACGAAACGGATTCACCCGTTTCGGTCGGAGCACCTTTGTCTGCTTGTGACCTTGAGTGGCACCTTTCGAAACGGATCTATCCGTTTCGGTCAGGGCACCTTTGTCACTTTTTTCCTATGAAAGCGGTTCTGTCCTCTTTCTGTTTGGAGCTAGGGAAGTAATAGTCCACCACGGCAGAGCCCCGCATTACCGCAGTAAGGCTAGATACTCTGAGAGGTCGCCCTGTGTCTCAGAGGCATGGGGACACCTGTTTAAGGCACAGGATGTGATTCACTCATCAACACGGTATGCTAACACCTTGAGTTAAAGCCTTGTGTTCATCTTAGCTTCGGATCCCGTTCCATACGGTGGCAACAAGAGTTTCCGATAACCAGCAACTCAAACGCATGTTCCAAAAGATCCTACTAGACCCAACCACAACGACGATGTGTGAACACAGCGGTTGGGAACAAAAGTCGGGTACAATGTGATGTTTATCCCGTGGAAACCGAATATCCCATTAAAATTGACGAAAAAAATTTATGTTGGGAAATATCGCTATATTTTCTCTTTGATTTTTTTACGTTTTGCAATACCCCGTGTAAAAATTCATCGCGGAAATCCCTCAGATGGTTGACAATTATGGTTTCACCATTCGATAGAGAAAGGTTTAAAGTATAACTCCACCAAATTTCATTAGCCAATCTTGTGAACTAAACTTTTTATGATATCGCGAATATGGCGTATTTTTTTTTTTTTTTGGTAGGGATATAGAAATATATTCATCGCCGAATTCCTAGAAATTGTTGGAAATTGTAGTTTTCACCATTCTGTACAGAAAGGTTCAGTGTATAATTCCACCAGATTTCATTATCCAATTTTGTTAAGTAAACTTTTTATAAAATACTCCAGATCGTTGACAATTCTAATTTTTACCGTTCGATTGAGAATGGTTCAAGATATAATTCCACCAAATTTCATTATCCAAAGTTGTTAACTTTATATTGGTAAAAGAAATTTATAAAAAAATCCTGACTTAGAAATAATATTTATTTTATGAATATTTTCTATGTATTTGTATGGATTTTTTCGCAGATTTTGAAGGAAATTATTTTAGGTCTAGGATTTTCCTAATACTAAGTATATATACTGATTTGAGGACGTGGAAACCGAATATCCCATTGAAATTGACGAAAAAAATTTATGTTGGGAAATATCGCTATATTTTCTCTTTGATTTTATTTGTTGTAAAAATTCATCGCGGAAATCCCTCAGATGGTTGACAATTCTGGTTTTCACCATTCGATAGAGAAAGGTTTAAAGTATAACTCCACCAAATTTCATTAGCCAATCTTGTGAACTAAACTTTTTATAATATCTTTTTTTTTTTGATGGGGAACGGTAAAAATATATATTTTTTTTTTGATCGGGAACGGTAAAAATAATTTTTTCATAGCCCAATATATCCCCCATATAAATTTTACATCATTAACTCATGAACTTATGCCTTTGGTATAAGAAAATTATAAAAAAGCCTCCATCGCACTTTCCTCTAATATCCCCTAATGCACTTTCCAGGGCCGCGCTCGCGCGCGGCTTTGGAAAGCGCATATCAACTTATCCCATTAGCAAGTACTTTTCTTCCACATACGCAAGGCAGCCACCATCCTCTTATATTCCATACGGGGGCGGCCAAAAACGAGAACCGGCTAAACAAGCTGAATCTATATATATTAAATATATATAGAAATGCGCGGGAGCCCGGTCCTGGAAAGTGCAATATGGGATATTAGAGGAAAGTGCGATGGAGGCGGCCAAAAACGAGCACCGGCTAAACAAGCTATGCTTAAGGTATTTCACCATTTTCTTTTGTAAATAGGGGTGTGGATGGTATACTGCGTATGTGGGGAAGAAAAGTACTTGCTAATGGGATAAGTTGAAATAACAAGTTTTGCAGATAGCGGAGGCCAGCGGGCCCTGGAAAGTACAATAGGGGATATTAGAGAAAAGTGCGATGGAGGCGGCCAAAAACGAGCACCGGTTAAACAAGCTATGCATAAGGTATTTCACCATTTTCTTTTGTAAATAGAGTGTGGATGGTGTATCTGCGTATGTGGAAGAAAAGTACTTGCTAATGGGATAAGTTGATACCGCTTTCCAGGGCGCTGGCGCGCGGCCCTGGAAAGTACAATAGGGGATATTAGAGAAAAGTGCGTTGGAGGCGGCCAAAAACGAGCACCGGTTAAACAAGCTATGCATAAGGTATTTCACCATTTTCTTTTGTAAATAGATTGTGGATGGTGGCTATCTGCGTATGTGGAAGAAAAGTACTTGCTAATGGGATAAGTTGATACCGCTTTCCAGGGCCGCGCGCCATCGCGGCCCTGGAAAGTGCATTAGGGGATATTAGAGGAAAGTGCGATGGAGGCAAGCTATGCATAAGGTATTTCACCATTTTCTTTTGTAAATAGATTGTGGTTCTGAAAAGAACCGTTTTTATTTGCAAATAGACCAAATTAAATTGGTCTATTGGGGGTTGGGCCCGTTTTGGATCCTTTTCCAAACAGGGGTTTTCGAGAGGAGGCTGTGTTTAAATTTTTCGCCCCTTTGGGGGGTGAGCCGCTTGAACCTATCCAAATGCCCCTTGCGGTTCCAGTCGCAATGCAGAAGAATTGCCTTATGATGGAGACCAAGTCCTTTGACCGGTGAACCTGCTCCATGTCGTCAAGTGATTTGCATACTTTGCAGACCATTTTGTTGCTTGTAAGAAAGCGGAATGAATGCTGAGGGAGAAAACAATGAAATGAAGCGGGGACTTCATTTCTGAGAGACTCAGGGTTATTAACAAGGCATCGGATCTTCTCAGGGTCGGTAGACACTTTGCGTATCTTATAACGGCCAGAAATCTCCCCGTTTATTAATTTTTGTCGTAACCGGCTACGTTCATTAACATTAATTATGTTAGTACTCTCTGGCGCATTACCCCTCCACGCCTCTCGGCGCCGCGCGTCGCGTTCCAGCCGCCTTTGCTCAAGAGTTTTAAGAACATTACTGACCACCGTGGTTGGCAGTTCAAAATCGTTATAGTACTGGGGTGTGTGGGCCCCCATGGGTTCTTCCGCAGAAGCCCCGGACCACGCCACACCCTGTCTAGGCTTGTCAGCCTCGCGGATCAATAAGTCCTGGGTTATAATAATTTTATTTGTAGTCCTTTGTTTGTCACCCACCGCCGTGTCTGTCATCGGGGTGGTTCCTGTCATATTTGGACCCTCTACCGCCGGGCGATCGGTTCGTACCGGGCCTTGATCGGCAGGTAGAGGATCCTGGTACCCAACCAAATTGAATTGGGAGGCGGTACTCACCTCATGCGAATGGTATAGACCGGCGACCATGGGTAGTGGGTTCTCACCCTCTGGGGTGCTATTTACCCCTTTTAACCCTTCTACCGCGGTCTGATCGGGGTCTTTTTGAGGTCCCTGGATAGGGGCAGGGGTACTACCCACTATCGCATTTAGTAGTTTGGTGGTACTTGTGTCGTGTCCTGGGAAATTCATTTTATTGTCTTGTGAGCTAGGCAAGCTGTTATATTTTAGTAAGGCGGCCTTTGCGCCCTCTGCGGTAAAATACTGCTTATTGCCGTTCTCGTCACGGGGCGGCAAAAGAACAGAACCTAGCGACTTTCGTCGTCGTCGTTGCGCACGTCTTTTCAGGGTTCTGCCCTTTGGCCCCATGGCGTGAACGGAAGAAGAAAATTTAACCCTATTTGCTATGAGATCTTTGGCATACGGGGCGGCATCCTTTCGGAGCCACCGTCGTGTTTGTTTAGCCCCCGTCTGAATTCCCCCTGTTGCCCTTTCACCGGCAGGGGCGGCAACCTCTCGGCGCCACCGCGCGGGTGAAAGGGGAGTGCCCTTAGGGCTTATCTCCCTTTCATTTCTATCGGCTGCTTGAACCGGCAGTTGTTTCAACAACCGGTCCTTCATGAGATCAAGCTGACTAATTAAAAGTTCATATTTTGACATAATGGATGATTTATTAATATTATCAGTAATAAAAATTTGATTACAAGATTTACAGAAATAAACTTAAATTTAAATTAACATTTGCCACAGTTAGGCATGAGAAACTACCTCTCTTTAATTTACAAAAAGAAAACACTTACTTAAATACCAGGGTATAAAAAGAAATATAAAGTTAGTAAAATACTACCCTTAACACGGGACACACCCTTAATTTCCCTTCAGATAAATAAAATAAAAGTTCGGGGCCAATCCCCGCGTTGCAAAACGCCCTTCAAAAGGAAGGCCAAATACGGGACGAACCCGACCAAAATACAATTCTGGATTTAGGAAAAAACAAACAGTACTGGCGAAACAGTACTAAAACCGGACGAAACCGTAAAACACCCCAACCCAAGAATTAATAAAACCGGCCCTGGAAAATGGTACCCCTGAACAATAAAAAAAAATACCAAAGAAGAAAGAAATTAAAAATACCCTGTCCCAAAACAAATAACAAAATTAACTTTTACTAACCCCTGATTTAAAAATAAACAACCCCGGTAAAATTATTAACAAAAGCAAATTAATTAACCCCGCGTTATAAAATCACCCCAATATTAAATAATCAAAAGCGTGGCAAATAAAAAAGAATTTAAAGAAATTAACCCCAATTAATTAAAGAATATAAAACGTTATAAAGAGATTCTATAAATAGCATTCGTCAGAAATAGAAAGGAGGCAAGCTCAAAGGTCCTGCAGGCAGCTCAACTTTTCAGTTTGCCGGCCTGTCTTACACTGCCGTTTACCCGCAATCGCGGTCGTATTTATAGGATTCCGTGTCAACAATGTCTCCTACGGGGTTTACTTCGGCTGTTTTCTGGTGATTTCCTGGATGTATCGCACGGCCACTATCCCTAAATGATACTGTTTCCCTAGGGGAAGTCATGCCAGCCTCATTTGCCACCATTTGCCGCATTTGTTGTTTTTGGGCATGTGGGGTCATAAATGGCTCTTCTCCTACTAGGTCATAGGGTGTATCGCCACAGCTTAGCCTGCGAATCCTTGCATTTCCTCCGGCTAGCTCCTCCGTCGGAAACAGGACTCTTTTCTTAGTACCCCGTCGAAGCTCGGTTCCACCAAGGCTACCTGGGTCCCGGCCGGCGGTTCCGGGAGAGGCAACCTGGTTCTGCATATTCTGCAGAGGTCCCACGGCTCTTTTTGCCTGGCCTCTGGTACAACGATCTGATGTTCTTAATTTCTTAATTGGGTTCCGGTTCCGGGATAATCGTCCCGTAAGTACCATTTTAAAATCCCTTTTGGCCCCT